>CAUYPK010128951.1:0-93874 GCA_963574355.1 Loris lydekkerianus
TTTCCTGAGCTGGAACTGGTTATGGGGGAAACTGAGCAGGGCAGCAAAAGGGAAAATGGAACAATTTTCCAATTTCTCCTGAACAGTGATATTGAAGCCTTCTTTGAAGTACAGCATGTGAATAACATTTCTATATTCAAAATGATCACATCAGAGTAGGCAACCTTTGATTTTTAAAGTAGACTAAAAATAGACCAACTATAATCAAAGAGCGTAAAATCAGAAACTTGAAAGTCCAAGCTAAATTTCAATCTCAACCCACTTGAGTCCAGAATGTGGCAGCTCAGACTCAGGCAGGCACTGCTATTGCCTGAGCCAAGTTCACATTCAAGTTGCACTAAATGAGAACTCTTCTCTGCAGGGCAGACGAGTCCTGCATGAGCAAGAGATTTGTATGTGCATTCTGTCATTTCAAAAATGAGACAGTGCCAATCGTAAATACAGCATATCTTGGATGAACGATCTGTAAAATATAATAAAAGCTTATAGTTTGAGTAGAGTCGTGCGTGTTTGTGAGATTTAACTTTTCTTCTCGAAGATGCAGTCTCCCTGATGGGATGTGCGCTCTTATTTTAGGTAAGTAGAGAAAAGGAAGTTCTTGTACTACCTGTGATGATGCCCTTCAAACAGTGCTTGCTCCTTTGTAAGTGGAGAAGCAAATCAGAATAAAGGGAAGATCCCCCAAGAATTCCGGGAAGAGACTTGGAGAACCCAAAGCTGGAAGGCCACAATATCTAAATACTAGCATTTGGAGTTTACAACTTGACCCCTGTAGTGAGGTTGCAAATGTGAAGACTTTGGTTTCCCTGATAAATGTAGGGCTCTAGGTAGTATTCAGCTTATAAATTTTTACCCCTTCTAGGGTAGAGCTTACTCTCATTCAAATGTTAGAATGTTTTCAGGTAGGTATTAGGGTCAAGGGAGCAGCACAAATATACAAATTTTTCTCCCCACTAAAAGCCTGTTGGAGGACATTTGGGTTATATTTCTCTCTAGTCAGAGCAGCACCTGCATCTTTTGTTTTAACTGCCTTACCTACTAGAATTTGGGGTTTAAATGTTTGAATAAATTGTGGAGAATGTAATTTGTAACAAATTTTCGTACAGAAAAATCTCGAGATCCTTATATACCAGTGCACTAAAAATACAAATACCCACCTAATGCCATGTCTTAATCATGCTTTACGTTAGGTTATACCTACCTATTGCTTAGTTTTGTCTTTCTGATTCCAATGTATCAATTACTGGAGGAGCTCTGAGCTTTCCACCTTAGTGGCTGTGAATACAGGAGTGCTCTGTAGCCAAATGAGAAACAGGGCTCTGCCCTGGGCATGTGCTGAGTGGCACTGACCCAAACCTTTTCTGTTCCTAACAGCCAAGGAATGGTGGCCAGGGGAAAATATTGCTCACTCTAGAAATCCGTGTAGCAAGCCTGGCGAGTGGGTGTTCATATTGAAGCCTGGAAAAAAAAACAATCCTCCAATGTCAGTGTTGTGTTTGTCCCAACATCACTCCCATCTTGCGACCGCTGCAGTAAAAATACAAGACTAATGGCCTGATCTTTCACATCCTGCCCAGATGAAGCCTTAGCAGCCTGGGCTCCTGCTGATGTTTTGGTTTCTGCCTCAGCAGTTCGCTTTGCATATACAAGGTTAACATTGCTTATGATTTCAGAAGAGGTCTAGGGTCCTTCAGGTACTAAAGACTTGATCTTGAGGCTTTTTGATCCTTGGTGAAGACACAATCGGGGTCAACAGATCAAAACTACAGCCTGAAAAAGATAAAGAGAAAATTTTCTCAGAGGCACTGTGCCAACCCCTTTAAACCAGCTTAGCTCTGCTAGAACCGTCTTCATCATGAACCCCTTAGCTTCGTGTTACAACCGCCCTTCAAAACTGAATTTTTTTTTTTTTTTTTTTTTAATTTAATGGCTAAGGTACTGGCATCAATGAGGCTTACATAACTTATTTCAAAACTGGAATTGTTTTTAGAAGAGTCTTTGGAAAGGGAAGGAAGGTCGAAAATAAGAGTTTAAATTTGGATACTAAAAAGGCATTACCGGAACCTGCGATCAAAAAATGTTTTCTGTTTTCAACAAGGAGGAAGGAGGTGTGTGTTCCTGACCACTGGCCCAGGGTGAAGCCGCTCCCTGCATGGTCCCTTTTCTGCCAGGTAGAGAGCTCCTCTGCCCATCACTGGATAGATGGGGCTTTGGAACTCAGCAAAACCTGTTAATGCATCAATTACCTGGACATTTTGTCACCCTCATTTCTATCAAAAGACAACCACTGAGGCAGAAGCTGTTATGTCAGAATTAAGGGTTTAAAAAAAGCACAGACCTTCCCTCATCTCAGCTGTGTACCCTCCTGGCCTTCAGGGTCAGAAGCAGTTGCCAAACTTTCATTTACATGATTCATATACAAGATTGAGAATTCAAAAAGTATAAAGGAGTATAAGACAAAAAGTGTTCCCAGTCCCTTCTTAGGGGCAAATGATGCTACCTTTGTTTAGATTCAAGGCAGAAGCTCTAGATCTGGATGTGGCTGAGCTTGGGGGTTCTGTCTGCCCCTCGGTGTGGATTGGGCTCCTCTCCGCCTTCCCTCCAGGGCCTGTAACCCAAGAGGAAATGCCTCAGGGCTTCCCACGCCTCTTAGGGTTTGGGGGGTGGGGGACAAAGAGTTTAGAAATGGGGAGAAACACGAAGATTAGCAGGCCCTTGGTTACTGCCCACGGACCAGCCTCTGCTTGGACAACAAGTTACAGACGGACTGTGAATAAGTCGCTTTGTTCCAATTAAAGTCAGCTCAGTGGAGAGTGAAGGCCGCTTGCTTTCATCTCTGTGAGCTCTCGAGGGTGGGAAGAAGTGAACAAGTGTGGATGGGCAGTGAGGAGGTGGAGGGGACAGGGCTGGCCTCCGGCTACCCCTCCGACTTACCCTGCCTGCCCAGCCACCCGCCTTAGCCTCCGGGGGTCTGTGGGTGAGGCTGTCTGTGAACAGTGTGCTGAAGAAAAAGAATCAATCTTGCGCCGTTTTCACTCCTAGACTTTACTTTCGGGGTGTGGATTTTAGAATACAGCTCTGCTAGTTTTGTGTATGAGTTAAGATAAGTGACTTATCTCCTCTGGTCCTCTGCTCGCCAGACGATGAGGGATGGAAGAGAACAGAGATTGTAAATTCTAGCGCTGCAGGGTAGGGCACTGTAGCAGACAGGAGTTGGGGCTGTCCCTGTGAGCTGTGGGTATGCAGTGACAGTGCCGGGACAGCACACTGCTCTTCTAACCCAGGATGCTGCTTCAGCTCGGCTACTTATCGCCATTGGGAAATAAAGTTTGATTAGGAAAGCCAGTGAGGAGGTCACCACATCAAAGGAGCTGAACTTGAAAGGGCAATGGATGTTGATGTTCTCTCCCAACCACTTCCTTCAGCAACACTCTGGTTTCTCTTCCCCACCTTTCCATGACATCTCAGACGAACAGATAAGATTCTGTGACTTTCCAGTCACACCGTCTAGTACGAGAACTATTTCATTTTAAAAAGATTATTCCCTTGTAGATAGGAAAGACTCGTTTAAATCAAAACTCCAATTTCACATGTAATTCAAAACTCCAACCCACCTCCTAGCCCAGGTCTGATTCTTCACCTGGCCTCTGCCCTAACACTTCCAGAATCAGGGCAGAGGCTGGAGAAGGAGAGGTTTGAGGGGGATTCCCTGTGGATCCTCCAGACAGGGGTACAGAGTAGGGTTAGGGATGGAGGGGAGAGAGTCTTTGTGACAGGCACAATTAGGATCTGGCTTTTGATGGCCGCAACACAGCAGGTGCCTGCGCCTCAAAGGGCCTTCAGTGCCATAGTCCTCTGGCCCAGGCAGGTGCTTCCTAGCTGAGTTCTTGCCATCTTGCAACCTTCCCCAACCACGAGCGGCACACCCACAACCTCTTCTGAGACTTGAGTCTGCTTGTGTTGGTGGCAGCAAAGTCCAGCAAAGTCTTCACAATCCAGCTCCCCCCTGGGACCCAACTTCTTCCTCCTACTTCCACTCGGCCAGAGGGAACTTCTGCTCTAGGAGGTGAGTTCAGTTTGGCCACCTGCTGCCTTGCCTCCTCATCCTGCCATGGGGGCAGCTCTCACTGGGGCGTTAGACTTCGGGAGAAGCAGCAGCAGTTTTGCAATAAAGCAGGCCCAACAAGCCTGCACCCCACCCCCATCCCAGCCCCACACACACGTTCTGGAAGGCTCTTTGTTTGCCTTGGGGTAGTGGGAGCGGAGGGTCCCAGCTCTCCCTTCCTAAACCTGTGGATTTTCTTCCGTGTCGCCCTTAGCACTGTTGTTACTTTTTTTTTTTAATTTTTTATTGTTTATTTATTTATTTATTTTGCAGTTTTGACCAGGGTCGGGTTTGAACCTGCCACCCTCAGTATATGGGACCAGCGCTCTACTCCCTGAGCCACGGGCGCCACCCCAGCACTGTTGTTTCTTGTACAGCAGTTGGGGGATCAGTTTTGCTGCCCTCCGGTACATCCTGCATTCGTGTGTCTCACAACTGGAATGCAGATGTTCTCACCACTCTGCTCTCTGCTTTGAGACTTCACGAATATCCAGTAACACCATATATCGCAAACCCGGACTTTTACTTA
The DNA here is from genome assembly GCA_963574355.1 of Loris lydekkerianus. Lineage (NCBI taxonomy): Eukaryota > Metazoa > Chordata > Mammalia > Primates > Lorisidae > Loris > Loris lydekkerianus. Next base: position 4,635 of record CAUYPK010128951.1, read on the forward strand.
ACATTTCCAAATTTGTATATGTTGGCTCAAAACTCTTAACACTGCATGGGCCAAACAAGGCTTATCTATGAGCTGTGCACTGCCCGTGAGCTATCAGCATTTGAGCAGTCTGGATTAGAATGAGTTCTGGGTCTCCTCCATGAATTTGCGATTTTTCTGGATTTAGTACCAGCCACTGGAAGGAGCAGCTTCCTGGCAATGCATCATCCTGAGGGGATGCCGCTGGTGTCCTCGAGGAGCAAACTATAAAGAAAGGAGCCAGCAGGTGGCAGGAGAGAACAAGCACAGGTCTCAGCCGCCCTCCAGGGGACGTCCCAGCTGCCCTAGAGGCCCCACGGTGCTCCTGCAGCTGATGGGAGGCTGGACTCAGAATCTAGCTCACATCTTGAAAAGCTGTGCTTCTCAGGGGGTCTCAAAGCTCTTTGCCACTGAAATATTAGAAATGTGGGGTGGAAGATCCCTGAACTTTCTAAACCACCACCATGTGTTGATTTAAAAAGGAAATCGCTGTCAAGACACAATGCTTATGTTCAAAAACAAATCTCTCTTTGTTTGTTTTGGAATCAGCGTCTATCTTTCCTTTGCACGCATCAGGCACCAATCTGATTCTTCTGTGACAGTCACAACACCCCTAAACATGAGACCTCAACACTGGAGTGAACACACCCAGAGACAGGAGCTCGGGACTTGCTAAGGCCGGTTCAGTTATTAGAAAGTCACTTTACTGAGCCAAAGGCAGCCTCACAGTGACTCCTACCTGCCATGCTGCCTTTTGGAGCCACGTGACACAAGTTGAATTCTCTTTCATGTGGCAGCTTAAAATCTTTGGAGGCAGCTGTCAGCTATCACCTGTGACTCCTCCTGAATATCCCATACTCTGTGATCCAGTGTGACTTCTCAGGGAAAGCCGAGGCCCCAACTCTCCCCTGTTTACCTAACTCCCAAGAAGAGCATCTCCAGAACAGTACAGGGGTGTCAGCCATGACCCCAGCTGGCCCGCACAAGAGTGGGAAAGGGAGGATTCTTCTCCAAAGGTAGCTGAGATCCCCTGACTCTGGGGTGTGCGTTGTCAGTCACGTCCTTGTCTTTTCCACACACCGTGTTGATTAGATTATTCTGAGCTCTGTTTGATTTTTGGAGTTGGGAAGGTTTTTGACCATGGTATAGGAACTTGGATTTAGTCTTTATTTTTTTGACTCTATAATATTAACAGTCACACAAAAGTGTATGAAAATATATGTGGTTTTTTTGAAAGATAATAATATAAATACCTAGGTTTTATCCCCCGGGTCAAGAAATAGAATAATACCCAACCTCCCTAAACTTGTCTTTTCCTTCCCTAATCCCATCCCTGTCCCCCGTTCCCCTGACTTTCATGATAATCACTCCCTTGCTCTCCCCCCTGTCTTTTATCCCTGATGTGCATTGCCCTAAACAATACACTGGTTCTGCCTGACGTGAAATTCGTACACATGAACTCTTAACGTGATACTTTTTCTACAGTAGCCCCCTTTTACTCAATATTATGTTTTCAGCAAATTTTCCCTATTAAAGATATCTCGTCAGAATCTGTCTATTGAGCTAATTGTGGTTCTAATTATTTCCTCGAACATAATCCCTTTTACAAATATTATCGACATGTTGGTAAACATTTCTTCTACATTGTCATCCCAAAACATTTATGGGGTTCATGGTACTGCTTCGATATACAATGTGAAATGCTTACATTGAGCTAAGTAACACATCCATCACAATGAACTTATTTCTTAATAGTTTTGAAATGTACCACTGCATCATGCACATTTGGTGAGGTCTCCCCAAATACCCTCCCTCCTCCCATGTGCCCCCTCCCCTCCCCTCTTTCCCCTCTTCCTTTCTACTTGCTGGACTATAGTTATGTTTTGCCATTCATATGAGTGTGCAGGTGGTTATATATTGGTTTCATAGTAGGGCTGAGTACATTGGATACTTTTTCTTCCATTCTTGAGATACTTTACTGAGAAGAATATGTTCCAGCTCCATCCAGGTAAACATAAAAGATGTGAAGTCTCCATCTTTTTATGGCTGCATAGTATTCCGGGGTGTACACATACCACAATTTGTTAATCCATTCTTGGGTCAATGGGCGCTTGGGCTGTTTCCATGTCTTAGCTATTATGAATTGGGCTGCAGTAAACATTCTGGTGCAAGTGTCTTTGTTGTAAAATGATTTTTGATCATCTGGGTATATACCTAGTAGAGGAATTGCAGGATTGAACGGTATGTCTACTTTTAGTTCCTTGAGTGTTCTCCAAATTGCTTTCCAAAAAGGTAGTATTAGCTTGCATTCCCTTTCTTCTTTTTTTTTTTTTTTTTTTTTTGAGACAGTCTTACTTTGTCACTCTCTGTAGAGTGAGTGGCATCATAGCTCACAGCAACCTCAAACTCTTGGGCACAAGTGATCCTCTTGTCTTAGCCTCCCAAGTAACTCGGACTACAGGCACCTGCCACAATGCCTGGCTATTTATAGAGATGGGGTCTTGCTCTGGCTCAGGCTGGTCCTGAACTCATGAATTTAAGCAGTCCACTGCCTCAGCCTCCCAGAGTGGTAGGATTACAGGTGTGAGCCATCACATCTCACCCTTCCTTCTTTCCTTTCCTTTCCTTTCCTTTTCTACAGGCCGAGTATCCTTTATCTAACATGTGTAGCACCAGAAGCATATTAGATTTTAGATTTCTTCAGATTTTATAATATTTGCATACACAGAGTGTCCATAAAGTTTGTGTGCAATTTACTACATTAAACTATTTTAAATTGAACACAAACTTTATGTCCACCCTGCATAATGAGATATCTTGGGAATGGGATATAACTGTAAACAAAAAAATTCATTTATATTTTTATATACCTTCTACATCTAGCCTGAAAATAATTTTATACAACGTTTTTCATAATTTTGTGCAGGCAACAATCTTTTTGTTAAGCACTGTGTGAAAATTTCCACTTGTGTCATGTGGATGCTCAAAAAGGTGTGGATTTTGGAACATTTGGGGTTTCAGATTTTTGGATTAGGAGTGTTCAACCTAACCTATATCTTTTAAACCATGAGTTTGCACCAATACTTCCGATTCCACTCCGTACAATGTTCATTCTTGCTTTCTTTTCATTCGTACCTTCCCTGTCAGTGAGAAACTTGCCTCCATTATCCTCAAATTATTTGCTAATTTGTCAGTTGCAAGCACGTTGCTAGCCACTGGGATTCCCCTGCCGTAGCTCGGATGTCTTTTTCTTCTGTGGCTACCATTACTAGCTGTCTCTGGCCAGTAACAGTCTGGCCCCTGTGCCCATCAGCCCGCCCTTCCACAGGGACACCCTCTGTACCCACCAGGCTCCCCTGTCCCTGACCTGCCAGCATGGACACCTGTGTTACCCAGTTTCATCTAATGGCTTTAGAATTGACTTGTTTAAGGAGAGAAAGGAAGGAGAAAGTCAACAAGAAAGAGAAAGAATAGTTATATTTTCTTTTTGCAGTTTTTGGTCAGGGCTGAGTTTGAACCTGCCATATCCAGTATATGGGGCTAGCGCCCTACTCCTTTGAGCCACAGGCGCCGCCCAGTTACATTTTCTTTTAAACAAAGAGAAAATACTTCTTGAATGTACATATTTCCAATTCACATTTAGGATGAATACGCACTTTTGCTAAGTGTGTTTGATTTCATTTTTTTTTTTTTAATCTCTTTTCTCTTAAGCTAAAACTCTTGGTTTCTAGCAAATGACATCAAGACTATTACTTGCCATGGAACTCTACTGACGGTGATAAAGTGAGATTGTCTCTACCAAAAAAAATGGGGCGGGGCCTGTGGCTCAAGGAGTAGGGTCCCGGCCCAATATACCGGAGGTGGTGGGTTCAAACATGGCTCTGGCCAAAAACTGCAAAAAAAAAAAAAAGACTATTACTTGTAGGCCAGGGGCGGTGGCTCATGCCTGTAATCTTAGCACTCTGGGAGGCAAAAGTGGGTGGATTGCCTGAGTTCACAGGTTCCAGAACAACCTGAACAAGAGCAAGACCTCCTCTCTAAACATAGCCGGGCATTATGGCAGGCACCTGTAGTCCCAGCTACTCGGGAGGCTGAGGCAAGAGAATCGCTTGAGCCCGAGAGTTTGAGGTTGCTGTGAGCTGTGACACCACAGCATTCAATCCCAGGGTGACGGAGTGAGACTCTGTCTCAAAATGCATAAATAAATAAATGAAAATAAAAAGACAATCAGCACAACCCAGACTATGGGAAACTAAGAAAAATGACCTGATTTCTTCAACAAATAATATATGCCAGGAAAAAGAGAGGAAGCCGGATCCTATAGATTCAAAGAGACATAAGAAGGGGGTAGAAATAACGTATGTAGAATGTAAATGTAGGTATTGACATGCAAAACGTAAACATATGTGGATTTGGGGGAAATCTGAACACTGGCTGAATATTTGATAGCATTAGGACTTTGCTTCGAAACAATCCATTTGTGGAGATGCGAAGTCCAGTGGGCAATGCCAGAGTTGGAAGAAGTGTCGCTGCGAGTGGCTGGGGTTTTAATCCAGATCATCTGCAGTCGGTGATTCATCGCTCTTTACCTTTATGAGGCTTTACATTTTTTTCAGCGACAAACTTAAAGAGTGGTTGTGGGGTCAAATATCTGAGATAATGCATACCAAAGAACCCGTATGTATAAAATAATATGCAAAGGTAAGGTGATACTGTTTTTATTTTAAATTCCTTCTCCTAAGGGATTTTTCTTGGCCCCAAGCGTAAGGATATTGGGAAAGGGGGAATGGGGGAATTATTCAAGCGGGAAAGGAGCCTCCCTTTCATGTTCTGCAACCAGACACCCCTGGCTCTTGCTGACCTGGGGATCCTGACTCTGGGGTCCTCAACAGAACTTGTGGGCCAGGCCTTCGGCCACCTGCAGGGAAGGCAATCTAGAGGGAGAAAGGGAAATTGGGGCAGTGAGCAGGGCGCAGCTAAATGAGGAAGAGAGTGAATCAGCACTGGCTTGAATCAGGTGACAGCACTGAGTGGGGCCAGGAAAATGACCCAGCTAGGTTTCCTGGCTGCAGAGGGGCCGGCATCACATGCTGTGGGGCATAGGAGAGCATCCTGGAAGCTCAGCTACTGCTGAAAGGGCAAAGGAACACACAGCTTCTCTGGGTGTGGGGGATTTGAGGATGGGCAGCTGAATCTGAATCCAAGGGACTTGAACCTTGCATAAGCATCTCCCAAACCACTGCCCCTTCCCTAGTGCAGAATCTCAACACTACTATCCCAGGAGATGCGGAGCCTCCAGAACCCAGTGGGGTCCATTAAAGAGAAAGCCCACAAGTTGTGGAAGCACAGGTGAGTGTGCAAAGACCACAGCACTGTGGGCAGGAGCCCGGGGCTTCATTCCAGTCCTGGTCACTGAGGCCTCCTCCCCAGGCCAAAGTTCCCCAGGTTTGGGGTGACGGCCTCCTCCTCTCTCCTTCCCTTTCCTCAGGGGACTGATAATCACATGCACTTGACCAGACGATCAGTATATGGTTTTCCATCTATGGCTTTTGGAGAATGTTCCGACCTGATCCCTTGTTTTTCTCTAAAAACTGTGTTCATTTAATTAAATAAACAAACATAAGAAGTGCTTCTTCAAGGAGGGAAGAAAGGAAAGTCAACGTTTCTCAAGGACATATTTTGGGCTGGGCACATCACCAGTTTGATCTCTGCATCCTGCCAGAAGGTGGGATGTAGATGTACTTTCAACAACTTCCTGTCCCCCCCTTTCCTGACTTCGAAACAATCTTCTTGTCTTTTCTGTCTTATATCTTTGTTCTATTTTCTGGCGGATGTCAGGGAACCTTTTTGTTGAATGTTTTAGTTTATCTATTAATTTCCGAGAACTCTTTCTTGCCAGTCTCACAGCAGCTTATTCTTGAGTGATGAGCTTGTATTTCTCTGAGTATATCACATTGTTCATATTTAAGAATGAGAAATTATACAAATGGATTGGAAGCTCTGTGGGGCTTATCACTTTGGGGTGACCGGGAAGAGATTTTGCCATTGCTTACGGGAAACTCCCTTTTCCAAAAGGAAGGTTTTGCTTCCCTGAAATATTTCAATCCCTGAAATATTAGCATCTAGAGGTTCTGTCCTTTGGGGAATTTTCCGTTTCTTATAGAATCCTGTTTTTCTACCTGGGAAAAGATGTCCAATGTCAGGTGGGAAAAGAGGAGGGAGCTGGAGGCCCGATGACTGGGCGGTTAGACTTTCAACTGATAGATGCCTCCTTTATAGCCCTAAATTTCACCCTCCCTATTTGGTGCCTGTAGCCCAAGTCCATAACCTCTTCTGTTCTTTTTCTCCTAAGAATACCCCCTGTCTCCTGCCTAACGAGCAGGTCTCTGACTACTGAAGGTAGACAGCTTCCATTCTACGTCCTTATTTCCCTCCTACGCCTCCCCCACTCTCCCTACCTGGTACTTCCATGTTCAAAGCCACCCCAGGGCTCTGTGGCTGGACCAGTTCTTTCCTTACGGGACCAGTTCTTTCCTTACGGGAATCTTCTCCATTAGCACATTCTGCCTCCTCGGTGCTAAAATTCTTACTCCTCCTTCCCTCCACCAGCCTCCTCTTGGTCCACTCAGTCCCCGAGTTCCTTGGGTTCTGCCTTCCCATCACCCCTCACATTTGCCCACTTCCTTCTCCTCTGCCTTCACATCACCTCCAGAGTTCTGTGGCCTCTTGCCTGGTTCATTCCAGCAGCCTCTGTCTAGTGGACTCGCCACCTCTTCTGTCCTTCTCTCCTCCAGTCATCTGACCATCTCATTCCCCATACAAATGTCGCCTTAGGAGAAAGTGTGGCAGACGGGGCCCACAGTCCAGCCTCCCTGAGCTCCTTCCCACCTCATCTGCTCCGTCTCCAGGCGTGCAGAACGATTCCCTTTCCTCCGTGAAGCCACACTCTCTCTCTACTCGAACACTGCTTTTTTTTTGTTCTTCTTCTTCTTCCCCCTTTCCTCCCAAATTCCTACTTATCCCGCAAGTCTCAGCTTAGATGTCACTTCTGGAAAGATCTTCCTGCCCCCATAACTGGTTTGTGCTCTTACACTGCCCAGGGTATATTCCTGAATTGGCAATTCTAAAATGGAATAAGGATAGGAGCAGGGACCAGAGGGACGATCACTTGATTACACTTGTGTCCCCAATGTCCGGCACGGTGCCTACTCATGGTGGGAACTCAATAAGCACTTGCTGAACAAATGAATACATGAATAAGGGATTGGATTCCCCAGTTGAGACACAGAAAATGAGGCTTAGAAAGGCCAAGGCCGTCATTCAAGGTCAACTAGCTGAGATCTAAACCAAGGTCCCTGTGACTCCAAAGCCCAGGAGCCCCTGTCTGGTGACGGGACACCTCACAGTTCCACTTGCTTTGGTTTCCTAGTCCCTGGCCTCAGGTTTGGAGATGTTGACATTGGCTTCTCTGACTCAGTGGGGATTCAATTCCCAGGGCCCTCGGGGGTGATTTTATCTCCAGCTGGTTCTTCCAGTGTCTGCTGAGGTCCTTCCTGATAGGTGCATGCCCATAATGAAGGACAGGGGTCCTGGAGGGACGCTTTCCCTACCAGGCTCCTTCCACCTGTTCCTCTCTTCTTTTCTCCTCCACCCCCCTTGGAGCGCTCATTCTTTCTGCCCCTGGCACCTGGAGAAACAGAGACTAGAAGGGTTTTAAGGGGAGGGGAGGCTGCAGGGAGGAAGTTCCCTTAATGAGCAGGGATGTGAATTCTGTTTTGGCCAAATCTATAGGCTTCTCCAGGGAGAAGTCAGGGCTGAAAGTTTAGATTATTTTGCAGCTTCAGAAGTAAACATCCACCCAGAAACCATGATGTCACTGAAGATGGCTGGATCACCCTGCGGGGCGCTGGCAACAAAAACAGCTTTCCTGGCTTCAGCTCATCGTCCTACAGGAGAGGGGCAAGAAGAGCGTCCTTTCCAAATAGGAATGAAGATGCTTCTGAAAGCATCTGTCTCAAATCTGTGTGTGTGTGTGAGAGAGAGAGAGAGAGAGATGGAGTCCTTGAATCTGGGCTCTGTAAATGCTTAATTAACTATCTCCGCACAATTACAAGGTGTCCCCAAAGTCGCCATACATAGGGAACTAGTAGCTAATTAAATATACCTTTATTTACAAAACATTCATTACAAAAGTTTACAGGATATTTTCTATGGGTTGGCCACCTCTTTGTAAAATTTTGTTATCCATATTTTGCAAACAAAGGTACCTTTAGCTACCATTTCCCCATTTTCCTGGGCCCAGAGTTGACTTTGGGGGGCAACCTTTGGACACACTGTAGTTCAGGAAGCTTCCCTCTAGTCCAGCCCAGCCCAGGATCTTCAATATTGACTGGAAGGAAGTGGGGTCCAGCTAGTATTTATCTTTCAGAGGCCAGCCCTGAGCCCCAGGAATCCCAGAGGAGAACCTTCTTCATGACCCCATTCTTACTCCTTTCCCTCTTTCACTCCTTCCCTTTTACTATGATTTCATCCTCATGTTTTTTTTTTTTTTTTTTTTTGTCACAGTTTGGCCAGGGCCAGGTTCGAACCCACCACCCTTGGTATATGGGGCTGGCACCCTACCCACTGAGCCATAGGCACCACCCTCAATCTCAGGTTGAATGTCTCTCCTTTTTTCTTCCTTCTGCCTCCTCTTTTCTTCCCCTTCTTAAGCTTTATCTAACTTTATTTCTCTATTACCAAATGCCCTTCCTTCCGCTGAATACCTTATGGGCAGTGAACCATTTCATCAAAACTCTCGTTTTTCTTTACATCATATTTTTTTTCACATAGACAATTTTACAGTGAGCAATTCTTTGTTCACTGTAAAAAAAAAATAAAATAAAATAGATTACACAGGCAAGCAAAAAGTAAACAAAACACCAGGAAAAAAAAAAAAAATCCAAATGTAAGTTGCCCAGAATCACATGTTGATATTTTGGTGTGTTTTTCAGATTTCTGTGTAAGAATGAACCCCTCAAGTCCACATAAGAGAGTCCATGGAAATCAAAAGTCCTGGATGTATTGTTCAAACCCCACTTTGAATGAGCTGTGTGACCTTGAACAAGTCGCCCCACCCTGGCCTCAGTTTCCCCAGGCTAAGTCTGCGTCCCAGGAACCGGTCTGCCTGTGCCAGCGGGTAACCACACCCATTGCAGGCTGAAAAAACAGATTTTTCTCTTAAGGAAGCACCAGCCTATTTCCTTTTGCCATTTCAATAATCAGACCTCAATTCTGGGCCTATGCGGCCACCCCCTCCCATCTCTCCCCCTTGTAGGCCTCACCCAGACTTCTCAGCTTTCACTTTTTCTGCCCATGCACATTGGAAACTGTGGCCCTCCTGGTTCCCCTCCACCTGCACTAACAAACACCAAGTGCTGCCCCCAGCACTGTTCCCGCGTTCCCAAGGCTCTGCTGGCACAGGTGTTGCGGCTCGTGTTCCAGCGTTCCCAGGCACAGCTCCTTCTCCCTTGATGTGCCCAGCGTGGCTGTGGGCGTGGGAGGCTCCTCTCCTGTGTGGCTCGGTTGTTTTTTCCCCTGGAGACTTGTGGCCAACTTTCCGTGGTCCTGTGTTTGGGGACCCTGGGCCAGGGCTGTGGGTGTGGGCAGCCGAGGCTCTCAGGGCCGTGTGGGTTCTCAGCAGGAAGAGCTTTCATGTGGGCGCCAGCTGGACTCCCGGGCCGAGATCGGGCCTGGCACAGCCTGTGGAGGGAGAACTGCAAGTGTGAAAAACACCCTGTGTTTGGGAGCTGGTTGATGGAAAAGGAAGACGAGTGGGGAGACAGGCAGGTCAAAGGCTTAGAGGAGAGAGGCCATTGTGCCCCGGTGGAAATGAGATGATTTGGCCTTTTCCACCCAGGAAGAGACCTTGGCAGAGGCACAAAGAAGAAAAGGCTGTTGGGTGGAGATGGAAGCACTTTCTCAAGCCTTCACTCCCTCCCTCCCTCTCAGCTCACTAAGGCTAAGCAGGTCAAACTCCCAGCTCCTGCCAGACACTGGGGCATTGTTTAAAGGCACCACCTCCCCCAGCCCCTCTCCTCACTGAGAACTGAGTTCTGACAAAGGAGGCCCCCAGGGACAGGCTGAGAGGACAGAGGCCCAAGGTCCAGGGAGGCAGAGTCACGCCTCTGGGCGCTCTCTTCCCTCTCACAGAGGGAGAAAACAAGCCAGCCCCTGGCAAACCTGAGGGCTGTTTTTGTTTACATAAAGGCGCTTTCCAAACAAACTGCCCCAAAAGGTCAGTATTGGTACCAGCCCGCACTGGGACTGGGCAGCGAGTTTGGGACTGTGTGAAGAGAAAGAAAACTGCAGCCACTTGGGGCAGATGACTTCACCAGAGTGGGAAGTGGCAGGCCAGGCAGCCGGGGGAGGGGACACTTCCTGGAGATGGGGCTCTGGAAGACCTTGGCTCCTTCATTAAACTAAAATAGGACTTGAGGTAAGCTGTGTACCTGCCTTCCAGAGCACCCGACAGCCTCAGCGAGAAGCTAGAGCCGTGGGCAGGGTCCATGTGAGCCTGATGTCTAGGCTAATTCTCCACTGCCTCAGGCTCCCCCCTTGCCTTGCAGGCTCTAAGCCTGGAAATAGCTTCAGAGAGGATACCACAAGGTCCCAGAGACGTGATCCATTGTCCCAGTTTTCCTGAGACTTTCTCACTTTTAGCACTGCATGTCCCATGTCCCAGGAAGTCCAGAAACCAATGGCTCTGGGCAAACTTGAACAGTTGGTCACCCTAACCCCACATATCATGTAGCTCATGAGCTGGAGAAGACAGATGCATGAATGCTGAGACAGAGGGCACTCAGCATGGGAGTGCAGTGAGGCGGAGACCAGATCTCAGAGTGCAGACAGAAAATATCCACCAGGACGACATCTGTGGGCAGTGTGGAACTGTGGGTGAACTTTTTTCTTAAATCAATGTATCGAGACATAATTATATGTAATTCATTTACATAGTTCAATGCACATTTTGACAAATGTATATACCCGTGTAATTTCTACACCAGTCAAAATATTTACATCACCCCAGAAACTTTACTACCTCCCCCTTAGAGTCAACCCCATCCTAACCCCATCCTGGCCCATTCAAGGAAACCACTTACCTGGTTTCTGTAACTATAGATTGATGTTGTCTGTTTGAGAAACATCATCACAATAGAATCACACAGTCTGTACTTTTTTGAGTCTGATTTTCTCTGCTTAGTGAGTGTCTAAGATTCACTCAAGTTGTTCTATGTATCAGTAGCCTGTTGCTTTTTTTTTTACTAGTGAGTATGGATTGACCACTGTTTGTTTATCCATTCACCTGTTGATGAACACATGAGTTGTGTCCAGTTTTTGTTTCTTAGAGACAGAGTCTTACTTTGTCACCCTAGGTAGAGTGCCCTGGCGTCATAGCTCACAGATACACTTACTGGCTATGAATTCTGTGAGTTTACATGTTCCTGAAAATGTCTTTGGTTTTCCCTCATTTTTGAAGACTATTTTTACTGGATATAAAATTCTGTGTGCGAATTATTTTTTTTAATTTTTTTATTTTTTTATTGTTGGGGGATTTATTGAGGGTACAAGAAACCAGGTTACACTGATTGCATTTCTTAGGTAAAGTCCCTCTTATAATCGTGTCTTGCCCCAAAAGGTGTGGCACACACCAAGGCCCCGCCCCCTCCCTTCTGCCCTCCCCCCTGCTCTTCCTTTCCCCACCTCTCCCTCCTTCTTTCTCTCCCTGCTCTCCTCTTCCCACCACATTATTTTTCTTTTAAAATGGCAAAGAACTCAGATTTCTGGTTCTAAGGGTGGGCGTTAGCTGGAGCAGTGCAGGAGTGCTGATACATGGGTGGGTTAATTGCTAGATTCATAGGCCTGTATCTCTATTTTTGTGTCAGTACCATGTTGTTTTTATCACTGCAGACTTGTAGGATAACCTGAAGTCTGATAATGTGATGCCTCCAGATTTGTTTTTATTTCTTAAAATTGCATTGGCTATTCAGGTTTTTTTCTGGTTCCATATAAAACAAAGTACTATTTTTTCAAGTTCTTTAAAGTATAGAGTTGGTTCTTTGATGGCAATTGCATTAAATTTGTATATTGCTTTGGGTTGTATAGACATTTAACAATAGTGATTCTTCCCAGCCATGAGTATGGTATGTTCTTAGTTTGGGTAATTTCTGTTAATTTCCCTCTATGTTAACTGTCTTTTTTCTTTTTCCATTTCCAGTGTGCTATTAAATTTGTCCAGTGAGTATTTCATTTATTGTAATTTTCACTTTTTAAATTTCTATTTGTTCTTTTTTAAAACTTTCATTTCTCTGTTGCAATTCCCTATTCTGTCACTCATTTTGACTATATTTTCCTTTAGTTCTTGAAACATTTTTATTACCATGATTTTAGTCTTTGCTATCATTTGGGTCATTTCGGGATCAGTTACTATTTTTTTTTCCCTTGGCAATAGGTCATATTTGTCTGTTTTTTTGCACATTTAGTAAGTTTTAATTCTCTATTTAACATTGTCAATGATACATTTTGGAAACCATGGGATCTGTTATTTCCCCCAGAAGAGCATTAATTTTTGATCTGGTATAACAGTTCAGTCTTGAACTTGACTTTAATTTGTGCTTTGTTATGAAAAGCCCCAGGTATTTTTCAAGCCTTCTTATTTCATGGCCCTCAACCTCCATACTCTCTTAGATTTTTTTTTTCAGAGCTTGGCTTCACTTAGGATAGGTCTATGATAGGCCTTTCTCTAGGGTAGAGTCCTTACCACTGAAGCATCCAAGTGCTGATGAGATGTTAATAAGGTGTTAATGACATCTCTCCATTCTGGCTGGTCTGAGTCTCCAATGTCCGCAGGACTTCTTGGCCTCTTATATCCTATTCCATTCTCAATTCCTTATCAGCCTCTCTAGAAATCCTACCTGGTTTTGCCCTGTGTCTGTGCAGCCCAGCCCTCATTTATGTCCTAACGCAGTGGTTCTCAACCTTCCTAATGCCGTGGCCCTTTAATATAGTTCCTGTGGGTCGTGACCTACAGGTTGAGAACCGCTGTCCTAAGGGATGATCCAAAAACAACTTTTGGGCCCCTTTCTTGCCTATGTCTCTTTTCTCCAATGCCCTGCCCTTCAGATTCCAGCTGTTTCAGCTGCCCCAAACTCTGAATTCTGACCCCCCATCTTGGTAAGAAGGCTATATTTTGAATGGACTTTAACTCTCCGCCCCAAAGTTATAAAACTGTTCCCAGGGTGATGATGAAGGTTCACCTAATGAGTTTTCTTTCTCTCCAAGGGTTGTAGTCTTGCCCTACTTGTTGTCCAATGTCTGAGAAGAGTTGTTTCATACATTTTGTCCCGTTTTATGGTTGTTGTCCAGTTTTATGATGGGAGGACTGGTAGCAGTAACTATGTTATATCCAGAAGTGGAAATCACCTATTGGATATCAGAGAGGGACGGCTCAAAATCATTTCTGTCTGTGCCGTGTGGCACAGCATTGAGGAAGCTCGCCTGAGTGATCCCAGGGCTACTCTGGGAATGAGCTCCCTCACTGTGCTCTGCCTCTCCATACCCTTTATATTCCTTCCTTCTTTCTGGATTCCTTTCCCCAAGTACATCCTTGGCCTCTGGTGGTTTGGTCCTCCCACAATCTGAGGCAAACACAGACATGTGTTTAGCTTCTTTGACTTGGGGTCATCTCCTTGTAGACCATAGATAGGCACAAATCCCTTTGGGGTCAACTTCCATTCCTTCTCTTGATTCCCCGTTATCCTGGATGGGCCACGTTCACAAGCAAGGTCTTAAAGAACCCGTGTGTACCAGCCATCATGGGATGTGTTGGTCTGAGGTCCATGTACTTCTTGTTCCCACACACCCCCTCCTTCCTACTGCTCAGCTGTCCATTTCTTCAGCTGCCTACTCTTTTTTTTCTTCTCCTACCAATTAATTTTATGTCTTTGCTTTTATTTATTTTTTTAATTTCTTTTTTCTTGGGTCATGTGAATACATACCTACCTATTTCTCTGTAGATCAGGTTGTGCACACAGAAGCAGTGTTAGATGGTCCTGCATATGTCAGTGAGTGCGAGTATGGCATAGTTTCTATGGAAAGAAGTTGGCAGAATGAGTTTGCAGAATGTCTAGGGGAGAGAACGACCTTTACTCAGCACTGACTCTGAGTCAAGACATTAAAATATACCCTTTACTGACATATCCTCATAACTACCCAATGAGGTAAGGATTCTTCATAAAGTCGTGTTTCAGACTGCTGGTAGGCAACAGAGTGAGTATTCACACCAACGTCTCTCTGGCTCAAATCTGGGCTCTTTTCAGTCTATAATCTCTCCCCAGAAAGAATCTATGAAGAAATGTGATCAGAGGGTATGTAGTTCCCTACAGAAGATACACAGGGACATTGACTCATGGTTTGGGGTCACCTTATTGAAATTGTTGGACCTTAGGGGTCCTTTATTGTAACCTCCTATGTGAAAACTGAGTGTTGTAGGTGGTTTGTGGTTAGGCTCAAGAGAATGATAAGTGTGGGAGAATTTAACTGAGGGAATCAGAGATTCAAGTAACCCAAGAGTGCAGAAAGAGAATGACAGGGTTCGCAAGGAAATGGGCCCAAGTCTATGAGGAGAAGGGACGGCAGATGAGGTCAGCTGGAAGAACAGAAGACTCAGGTGACAAAAGGGTCACTTGTGCATTGAAATTTACAGGAATTGCTGGGGGCAGGATTAACTAACACTGCAGCAGATGGGCAGCCTTCCCAGAAGGGACAGGGCTCAGGGAGCCCAACCAACCTGCTTGTCTCAGCAGGGGGCTGGCAACACAGATTATCATCAGGAGGAAACAAGTGGTCAGGTTGGAATGTTGTGAAAATGTATTGAGGTGAAGCATGATGTCATGACAAGTGAATGAAGAAGGGAAGGACTCAGTTTGAAAAAGAGAAGAAAGTAATAAAAGGAAATGAGACTCTCTCAGAGATTCAGCCACTGTGGCCAAGGGAGATGGAGGGCGGGGGGGAACCAGACGTGGGGTCCCTCTGGAAAGCTGAACTTTCTAACAAGGATGCCTGAGTTCCTAAGCCCTCCTCAGTCTGGATTGGGTGCAAACACAAGACCAGACAATTAAATTCGAGAACTTGTCCTAGAAAAAGTGCTGCATCCATCATTGCTGAATATCACTAGGTCACCAGGTCACTAGATGTCCAAGCGGAGTGTTTCGAAGGTGACTGTGGTGATATTCAGCAATGAGGCATGTGCATGTTTTCTAGGATAAGTTCGAATTTAACTGTCTGACTTCGTACTCTCTACTGCCTGCTTTGGAAAGACAAGTCTGCCTCCTTTACTTTTTTATGTTTTAAAATAGAAATCATTGCTTAACGCAGGCACAAAATCCAAAAGGAACAAAAGAGTACACAGGGAAATGTTGGATCTCCTTTCCAAAGATAACTTCTGTCAGGAGTTTATGGATCCTTCCAAAGGGAGTCTCAGCATTTAAAAATATTGATCTGTGTATATTCAGGATGGCCATAAAGTTTGTGTGCAATTTAAAATAGTTGTCTATGAACTTTATGGCCACCCTGTATATATATTTTTGGGACAGAGTCTCACTCTGTTGCCTTGGCTAAAGTGGCATCATCATAGCTCACTGCAACCTCAAATGCCTAGGCTCACGCAATCTTTTTTCTCCAGCCTCCCGAGTGGCTGGGACTACAGGTGTGTGCCACCAAACCCTGTTCATTTTTTTCTATTTTTTTGTAGAGTTAGAGTCTTGCTCTTGGCTCAGGTTGGCCTCAAACTCTTGGCCTCAAGTGATCTTCCCACATTGGCCTCCCAAAGTGCTAGGATTACAGTCAGGAGCCATTTATGGCCAGCCAAAAAAAAAACGAATGCATGCATTTTTACTTTTCACACAAACAATAACTCTGTTCCACCTTGATTTTTTAAGAAATAATTAGCTTTTAAAATGCATTTTGGAAATTATTCCTTATCTATAACAAGTTGCTTTACCACTTTTCAATAGCCACATAATTTCCCACTTTTGAGATGTATCATAATTTAGTTAGCATCCTATTCATGGGAATTTGGGCTAATTTCCAATGTTTTACTGTTAGAGATCGCTGCAGTACACATTTCTGAACTTATGTCACTGCATCTGTGTGTGAGAAAGAGATGCAGAAAGAGACAGAATGAGAGAGAGTGGAGCTTCAGAGACATTTTAGGATATGGGAATGTCTAATTCCCTTCTTCACATTTGTGCATCTGTTCATTTGCTAATAGGTGAACTCTCTGACTGATGGAAGAAATGGACCAGAGATACCACCGTATATGCTATTTGCCTCAGTTCTTCTGACAACACGAGTAATCAGGTACAAAGGCAAGTAATTGCTTTGTTTTGTTCCATAGAGGCAAGTTCAGGAGATGCTAGAAATTTCAAAGTATCTGGGCAACTTCTCATCGGTCCCTCAGGTATACTAATACTGGCAAAGGTAGCATCTCTCTGGATAAAGGATACAGATACGTTCTAGAAGTCAGTCTTGCTCATGATAAATACTGAAACCAGCTTTCTGATCCAAGCTGGGATCAGTCCAGGAAACTTGGGGGTGGGTCTAGGATCCTCTGTTGGGTCTGGCTCAGCCTGGCTGAGAGGACACACCTAGGCCTACTCCAATCTTACCAGCTTCTGTGAGGCCCTAGAGCCCTGAGATGATCCACCTGGGCCACTGCTAAACACAGGGGTCCTCAGATTCTAGAGCAATTAGGTGTCTTCTTGGTGACTGCACACCCACATGCAAAGTCAGCAGGACTTGAGTTTTCAAAGACAAGGCCTTGAGACCAGTAGCGGTGGGTCATACCTGTAATCCCAGCCCTCTGGGAGGCCGAGGTAGGTGGATTGCCTGAGCTCAGGAATTTGAGATCAGCCTGAGAAAGAGCAAGACCCCATCTCTAAAAATAGCTGGGCATTGTGGTGGGCACCTATAGTCCTAGCTACTTAGGAGGCTGAGGCAAGAGGATCGCTTGAGCCCAAGAGTTTGAGATTGCTGTGAGCTATGATGCCATGACACTCTACCGAGGGTGACAGAATGAGATTCTGCCTCAATAAAAAAGACAAGGCCTTGGGAATCCTGTTCTCCCACGTGTATTCCTCCTCTGAAGCATGGAAGATCATGAGATATAAACACATCCCTGCTCAGTGTGTTACCGGCATCACACAGGGTCACTGGCTTAGCGTGGAACTTCACGGAATCACCAGGCTTTTGATCAACAGCTCCTGTTTCACTTTCTCCTTCCTTGGGAGCCTCCTCCCCAGCCTGGCGGCACCTCTTTCCCTCTCAGCATTCCAGGTTCTGAGGAAACAAAAGCTCTTCCCTCTGCCCCTTCAAGCCACTTTTCAGTCAGAACTGGGCATCCATAGACCTCTGGACCCAGAGAGTGGCTCCATTCCCCTTGGAGACTTCTAGAGCTGATTTACCAGGTCTCTCTCCTTGGGGCTGCCTGGACATACTCACCCTCTGCTTCCAATGTTCAGTTCTGTATTAATTAACTTGCTCCATTTTCAAGCAGAAGATAGACTATTGTCAGTACCTGAAAAAGCCCCCAAGCAGGCCGTCCCTGATCTGGTTTATGTGTTGAAATTGCAGGTAAGATTCCTAAGGAGGCATGAAAACACGGGGTTCTTTCCTGAATGCCCCTGGAGCCCTATTCACTCTGTCTGACCAGACCGTCATAATTCCTGTCTTCTGGCAATGCCCGTGGCTCAGTGGTTACAGCGCTGGCCACATACACCAAGGCTGCCAGGTTTGAACCTGGCCCAGGCCTGCTAAACAACAATGACAACTGCAACCAAAAAATAGCCGGGTGTTGTGGTGCGTGCCTGTAGTCCCAGCTACTTGGGAGGCTGAGGCAAGAGAATCACTTAAGCCCAAGAGTTTGAGGTTGCTGTGAGCTGTGATGCCACAGCACTCTACCGAGGGCGAGATAGGGAGACGGTCTCAAAAAAAAAAAAAAGAAAAAAATCCTGTCTTCTCTTTAGCTCTCAAACTTTGTTCTTAACCTCTGACTTCTGGGCAGGAAGAAGTAGTAGTCAATAAAAAACTTAAAACACAAGGTCAGGGAGGTGGTTTCCTATGGTAAATCTTCCTTTTGCTTTTCCCCCACTCACCCCTCCTTTTTTGCCAATGTCATGGACTTTGGAAGTTTTTTCCCTTCATCTGCGGGTTTCCAACTGCTCCTGTCACTCCTTCCCCATCATAGGTCATCTCTGACCGCCAGTCACGAGCACGACGCCTTCCCTCCTGAAGACGGCAATAACTACGGAGTACACAACATACACAGGTCACTGATTGTAGGTGCAAAGATTATTTACAGAATCCAGTTCTGTCTGTCATTTTTAGTTAGAATGCCCGAAAAACAAGAGACATTTTATAAATACATTGAATGATTTGAAGTTTCTTGGACTGATCCTTGCTCTTCCAGCTCCAAATTTTCTCCCTCCCACTCCCTAAAGAAGATACCTAATTTTCCTTTCCTTTCTGTTTGAGCTGAGCATCCTCTGGTCCTCTTGGCCTCAAACTTGACCGAATGATCTGATTTCTCATTCTTTCTTCCCTGGGTTGCTGTACCTAATGGGTGACTGCATTAGGGTGCAGTCAGGAGCAGAAAACACACCAGTTATTCAAATAAGAGGATTTAATATAGAGAATTGTTGACTGGTATAAAGTTTTTCACTAGAAAAGAGACAAAGAGAGGACACTAAGGTAACACAGAGGTTACAACGTCAGGAGGCAGCTACCCACTCCGGGGCTGATGCAACAAAGGGATCTATTAAAGCTCAGAAACTTGGAGGAGGGGCCCAGAAAGCTGGAGAGGGGACTTAGCTCAGCTAATGCTGATGTGTCTGAGCTCAGAGAAGGGGATTCAGACCTCTGCAAAGGGGACATAGCCTGCTGGCGCTGGTGTCTCTAAGGCTGCTTCTGTATTGAAGAAACTTCAGGCTGGCTTCAGTTGCTGCGATTCCAGAGTGAAGAGGGAGGTTGATGTGATTCTGGAAGGAACCTAAGACCCCAACAAGCAGGCAGGAAGGAATCTCTCCCTCCGGGCCTGTGGCCTCCATCCTACGGGCAGAGCCAGGTGGGTAGAAGACATGGGACTGGCAGCTTCCCAGTACGGGAGCAGAGGAGGAGTTAATAACTAATCCTGCTGATCACAACAGAACCCAGGACCGGCTTCCCTGAGAGTTCTAGCCCAGGGCTATCTCTGGTGCTTTTCAGCTCACAAGGACTGAATACTTTCTCTTACCTGGAGAAGCAGAGACAGCTGTGCAGAAGGCAGTGCCTGCCCTCACGCTCTAGCAGCCTGGTGGGGGAGCTTATGTGATGCCAGCAGTGAATGTGAAATGTTCCCTCTGCAGCTCACACAGCCCCGCCCTGTTAATTTCTTCCCAGGTTTTAGAAGAAACGATCAGGAAAGCCCCTCGGAGGAGGTGGCATTTGAGAAGTCAGGGGAAGAGAGTTCTAGGCCGTGTGTGTTCATACGCTGAGGTTGGAACCTGCCTGCCCTTTGGGAGGAAGATTGCCCTTGCCTGCCCTTTGGGAGGAAGATCGCCCAGAACTTTATACCAGTGAGCAAGAGAGGAATGATGGAAGTTAAGAGATGTTGGCAGAACTCAACACTGGCAGAGCCAGATGGGCCTTGTGAAAGAGTTTGGATTTTATTCCAGGAGTGATGAGAAACCAATGGAAGAGTTTTAGGCACAGAATACAGGGGATCTGATTTGTGCTAAAAAACAAATTGAAAACAAACAAAAAACTGTGGTTGTTCCATGGAGAACGGCAGCAAGAGTGGAAACAGAAAGACCAGAGTGTGCCAGGAGGTGTGTGGACTTCACACAAATTCTTTCACTCAATTCTCTCAACAACCCCATGAGAGCTGTTAGTGCCCTTGCTTTATAGATGAGAAAGTGTGACTCAGAAAGTCATCCAGCTGGTCAGAGGTAAGGTTCACATCAAGACACCAGGAATATGCTTTTTCCACACGCCCATCAGCCTGCTGCCTTGTTCTGTTTCTAGATTATTGTAGGGAAAGGAGACAAAAGAAGATCTCTGAGTTATTGTGGAGAGGGTGGGCCAGAAGAGAAGGCAGAAGAAGCCCTGCCTGGCGGGCGTGCGTGCGATCTCGGGGAAGCCAGCTGTTATAACTTCCTAGTAAAGGGCAGATGGCAAAACAGACAGAGTGGTAAGGTCAGCCCTATTTGAACAATTTGAAATGATCATGGGTGTTTATCCAAAGAAAATAGGGGTGTTACTACCTGAAGAAGAGGGAGTAGTTACTCAGTAAACTAACACAACAGCTCTAGGCAGTATCTGAGCTGGGTCTGCAGGACCTGCAGGATTTAAACCTGGAGCAATAGAGAGGAAGGGAATGTTGGGAGAAAAAAATGACCCAAGCATAAGCCAGGGAAGTGGGCTAGAGATAGTTTGACCAGCAGCCCAGGGCCCCTGGGAGTCCCAGTCAATGAGGAGAGATGCCTCACGCCCTCCTTGTATCTTATTAAAGAAATGTTTTTGTTTGTAAGTTGATTTGTTAAGATCCGAACACAGACCACACGTTGCATTTGGTTGATGTGTCTCTTAAGTCCCTCTCTCTTTTCAATAAACTTTTATTTGAAGATTTTTTTTTTTAAATTTATAGTATTCTCTCTACTCCTTTCTCCCTTCCCATGCGGTTTATTTGTTGAAGAAAGTGGGTTACAGTGACAGCCAACATCTCAACATCATGAAGGTGGTATGTTTCTCTCTTTGGCCCTATTGCTTACACTGTACATTAGAAGATTGGTCCAGCAGAGGCTTGAATACATCAATTTTCTTTTTTTATTTTTTTCCTTCCTTTTTTGGGCAGGTTGACTTCATAAATGGTGCTGTGTACTTTCTCCTGCACCGTCACAGGAGGCAGATAATGTCTGGTTCTGGTAAAGGGAAACGCTCCCAGTTTGTCACCTTTATGAAAGATGTTTGTTGTAGGTCTTTTAGGTAGGCATGACAGATACATTAGGTTTATAGTTCCTTTTTATTTCTAGTTTAATAAGAATTTAAAAAAACTGTTAATGGATGCTTCAGTTACTAAGTTACTAAACGCCCTTTCTGTATCTATATATTT
Organism: Loris lydekkerianus; assembly: GCA_963574355.1. Lineage (NCBI taxonomy): Eukaryota > Metazoa > Chordata > Mammalia > Primates > Lorisidae > Loris > Loris lydekkerianus. The sequence goes on from CAUYPK010128951.1 coordinate 25,837, forward strand.
TCCTTTCTGGTTTTGTTATCTGGAATTTCTATCGGCATAAATTCAGAGGATGATCCTTATTCTGTTCTCTGGAAGAGTTTGCATTGGATTGGAATTTTGTCTTTGGGTAGAATTAGCGAGTCTTTTTGCGTGGGCTTGGTATTTTCCTTATGGGAACATTTAAGACAACAGATTTCAATTTCTTTAATGGTTTCTGACCATGCAGCTTTTCTACTTCTTGAGTCAGTTTCAGTGAGTGAAATTTTCCTATTAATTTGTTTGTTCCAACTAAGATTTCAAATTTATTGGCATCAAATTTTCATAGTATTTCTTCTTATTGTCATCCCTTCCCTGCTAATTAATATTCTCTATATTTATGCATGCTTTCATTTTCTTCATCCATTTTGCCTAGGTTTTATCAATTTTCTTAGTCTTTTCAAAGAACCAACTTTTGGCTCTGTTAATCCACTCTATTCCACCACCACCCCCTTTTTTCAATTTCATTATTTTTTCTCTTTATTATTTCCTTCTTTCTACTTTATGTGTATTATGGCACACTTGTTCCAACTTCTTTTTATTTATTTATTTATTTTTTGGCCAGGGCTGGGTTTGAACACACCACCTCCGGTATATGGGGCCAGTGGCCTACCCCTTTGAGCCACAGGCGCCACCCCCAACTTCTTTTTATTTTTTTTAACATTTGTTTTTATTTTTTAGAGAAGGGGGGTGCCTCACTACATTTCCCAGGCTAGAGTTGGGTGGCTATTCACAGGCATGATCATGGTGAACTATAGCCTCAAACTCCTGGCTCCAGTGATCCTCCTGCCTCAGCCTCTCAAGTGGCTGGGACTACAGATGCCACCACACTGGGCCAAACTTTTTTTTTTTTTGAGACAGAGTCTTACTCTGGCCCCCTGAGTACAGGGTCCTGACGTCATAGCTCATAGCAACCTCAAGCTTTTGGGCTCAAGCGATCGTCTTGCCTCAGTTTTTCTATTTTTAGTAGAGTCAGAGGTCTTGCTCTTGCTCAGGCTGGTCTTGAACTCCTGAACTCAAGCAATCCACCTGCCTTGGCTTCCCAAAGTGCTAGGATTACAGGCATGAGCCACCTTACCCAGCCTCCAAACTTTAAGCTGTGTGCTTAGCTCATTAATTGGACCTCCTCTTCTTCTTCTAATATAATTGTTTTAAGACTATATTTTTTTCTCCAAGTACTGCCTCGCTCCTCAACTTCTTTCCTTATAAAATAGTTTGAAAATATTTTCTGTATTTATTTAAACTTATTTTTATTCTTTTTTGGCTCACAAACACAAAAGAATTTCTTTTTTTTTTTTTTTGAATTTCGATTTGTAATGACTTTTGTTAAAAAATTGAATTTTAATTTATATTCAGTGAAATGCTCAGTCTGATAAGTTTTACCAAATGCATAAAACACTCATCTACCAAGCTGGAGACCATTTCCATGACAGCAAAAACTTGTCCTTTGCTTTTTCCTTCAGTCCTTGCTCTTCTCCTGTACAACTGGAGGCAACAAATGTTTTGATATTTAGTATCACAGAGTTGTTTTACCTTTTCTAAAATTTCATTTTAAAATAAATGGAATCACAGTGTATGAGCTTCTTTTCTTCCTTACCGTGTTTTTGAGTTTTTGTGTTGTTGCTTGTGTTTTATTGTTCGTCCATTTTTTCCTTCTTTTTCCTCCTCCCCTTGTCCCTTTCTCTTTGGTCCTCGTCCTCTGTTCTCCCTTCTTTTCTCTGCTCCCTCTTTTTTCATGGTGTCCCAGTGCATGAAAATACCACAATTTATTTACTCATTCTCCCATGGCCAGATAGATGGGCTATTTCCAGAATGGAGCAATTATGATTAAAGCAGCTAGGAATGTTTTTATACAAGTATTTTTAATGGATTTTTTTTTTTAAACTTTTCTTAAGCAAATACCTAAGAGTGGAACTGCTGAGTCATATAGTAGATGGATATTCACCTTTATGAGAAACCAGTTTTCCAAAGAGGCTCTACCACTTTGCATGCCTACTGAGAAAATCCTCACTCACATTTGACCTTTGAAGTCTTTTAATCTAAGGAATAAAATGTAGTATCCTAGCTGTTTTTCTGATTTTATTTATTTATTTATTTTTATTGTTGGGGAATCATTGTAACCAGGTTACGTTGTTTGCTTTTGTTAGATAAAGTCCTTCTTATAATTATGTCCCACCTCCGAGAGGTATGTCACACAGGGTGACCCTCCTTCCCCCTTGCCACTGCCCCATTCCCCCACCCCCACCATGTACGGACATCAATTGTCCTCATATCAGAATTGAGTACATTGGATTCTTGCTTCTCCATTCTTATGATGCTTTACTAAGAAGAATGTGTTCCACCTCCATCCAGGTTAATACAAAAGATGTAAAGTCACCATCTTTTTAATGACTGAAGAGTATTAAATGGTATACATATAACATAGCTTGTTAATCCATTCCTGGATTGGTGGGCATTTAGGTTTTTTCCACAATTTGGCAATTGTAAATTGACCTGCGATAAACTGTCTAGTGCAAATGTCTTTATGATAAAATGATTTTTTTTCTTCTTCTGGGATGTCCAGTAATGAGATTGCAGGATCAAATGGGAAGTTTACTTTCAGTTCTTTGAGGATTCTCCATACTTCCTTCCAAAAAGGTTGTATTTGCAGTCCCACCAGCAGTGTAAAAGTGTTCCCTTCTCTCCACATCCATGCCAGCATCTGCAGCTTTGAGATTTTGTGATGTGGGCCATTCTAACTGGGATTACTAGCTGTTTTTTCTTTAAATAAGTTTTATACTATGTAATTTATGTACAATAAAATGTACACATGGTAAGGCTATAATTTGCTTAGTTTTGACAAATGTTCACACCTGTATAACCAGCACCCCTAACAAGATACAGAACATTTCTATCACCTCAGAAAACTCCTTCATGCTTCTTACAACCCTGCCCACTTCTGTCCCAGACAATGACTAATCTTATTTCTACCACACTAGACTGATTTTTCCCATTCTTAACTTTTACATAACTAGAAACCCACTCTATGTACCCTTCATAGGGTACATATGCTATCCAAGATGGATAGCATCTTTTAGTTGTTACTGAAAGTTTGTCACTTGTCCAGGAGGCCAAATCAGAAGAATGAGGACAAGCATTTTGAGGAGAAAGAAAGAAGAATTTATTAATGTGCTAGCAAATGAAGCATATGGTAGACTTGGTCTTAAAGTACTACAGTCCTATGTATAAGCAGGAATGCAGAGCATCTAAAAGGCGTTTTCAGCTTGGGACAATTACTGTTTAACTATATATATTTGATGGTCCTAATCTCCACCTCATCTCCTGCAAAGACAATCTCATGAACCTGTGTCTGGATAATGGGACAATTCCACTGAGACATCTGAGCCATCTCCTGTGGTACAAAGAACAAATAATACTTTCCTGTCCCACGGATTACTGGCCTCCAGCAGGGATGAAGGTTTTAATTCCCAAAATGAGCTGGGGGAGGAGAAGTTTAAAGAGACATCTTCTAAAACATTTGGCCCTTTTTTCAGATGTTTTCTCTGTTACACAGCATAATTTTTTTGAGGTTCATCCATATTTGGGGGTCTAATATCATTTATTTCTAAGTGCAATTCCAGTGTATGAATGTACTACAACTTATTTATCCATTCTTCTGATGATGGACATTTGCTTTTCCTCAGTTTTTTAGCTCTTATAAGTAAATATTCTGTGAATGTTCTAGTACAAGTATTTTTGGGTATATGTTGCTATTTTTCTTGGTTGTATTCTAGGAGTAGAATGACTAGGCCATATTGGAGGTGTATAAGATCTGGGAAGTATCCACCATTTTCTTTTTCTTTTCCTTTATTTTTTTCATGACTTTTTGAGAATATAGACCTTTTCTTTTTGTTTTTTTCTTTTCTTTTTTGGGGGGAGGGGGCACAGAGTCTCACTATGTCGCCCTTGATAGAATGCCATGGCATCACAGCTCACAGCAACCTCAAACTCTTGGGATCAAGTGATTCTCTTGCCTCAGCCTCCTGAGTAGCTGAGACTATAGGTGCCCATCACAACATTCAGATTTTTTTTTTGTTATTATTGTCATTGTTGTTTTAGCGGGCCCTGGCTAGGTTCAAACCCACCAGCCCCGGTGCATGTGGCTGGCGCCCTACCCATTGGGCTACGCCCTACCCACTGGGCCGAGCCTGGACCTTCTTTTCTAATATAAATATTTAATGTTATAATTTTCACCCCATGTGCTGCTTTAGCTCTATCACACAAATTTTACGTATTATGTTTTCATTTTTGTGAAGTCCAAACTATTTTCTCATTTCCCTTGTGATTTTTTTCTTTGACTCATGAGCAATTAGAAGTGTGTTGTTTGTTTTCAGTTATGTGGGGACCTAGCAGATATCTTTCCGTGTTCATTTCTAACTTAATACCATGTGGTTAGACAACAGACATAGTGTGATTTGAATTCTTTTATCCATTCATTGAGACTTGTTTTTTCTTTTCTTTCGTTGTTTTTTTTTGTTTGTTTTTGAGACAGAGTCTCACTTTGTCACCCTTGATAGAGTGTCACGGCATCATAGCTCACAGCAACCTCAAACTCTTGAGCTCAAACGATTCTCTTGCCTCAGCCTCCCTAGTAGCTGGGAGCACAGGCAACTGCCACAATGCCTGGCTATTTATACAGATGGGGTCTTGCTCTTGCTCAGGCTGGTCTCAAACTCCTGAGCTCAGGCAATCCACCCGCCTCAGCCTCCCAGAATGCTGGGATTACAGGCATGAGCCACCACGCCTGGCCTATATTGAGTCTTGTTTTATGGTCCACAATATGTTTTGCTTTGATGAATGTTCTATTTGTCCTTGAAAAGAATGATATTCACCTGTGGCAGGTATAGTATTTGTCCCACATCATTAAGTGAGATTGGTTGACAGTAATATTGAAACCTTCCATATTGAGTGGTGCCTGTGGCTCAGTCAGTAGGGCACGGGCCCCAAATATTGAGGGTGGTGGGTTTGAACCCTGCCCTGGCCAAACTGCAGCAAAAAATAGCCAGGAGCTGTGATGGGCACCTGTAGTCCCAGCTACTTAGGAGGCTGAGGCAAGAGAATTTTCTAAGCTCAAGAGCTGGAGGTTGCTGTGAGCTGTGATGCCACAGTACTCTACTGAGGGTGACAAAGACTCCGTCTCTAAGAAAAAAGAAACCTTCCATATCATTACTGCCTTTCTGTTTACTTGTTCTATCAATTATTGACAGAGGGATATTGGTTTTTTGGCTTTGTTCTGTCTTGTGGTTTTACTTTTAAGTTAGGGGTTTTCTGTTGTCTCAACTGAATGCTCAGTATGTTTGGCAAGACGTGGCAGGTCAGACGTCCAAAATCTCCCACCACTGTACACCCTTCAGCATCTCTGGTCGGCTCATACATCCCCCACAGTGACAGTCAAGCCAATGACTCAAGGGAAAGTCTGTGCAGACATCTGAGCTCCTCTGCACAACTCCCTCCTGCCCAGTCCCCTGTCTGGCATCCAGTCCCATGTGCTTTGGCAGCCCCAAACTCTAATCTCTATTTCTTTCACCCATGAGACCTCTGCTCCCCGGTTGGGCTCCACTTCCCTGTCTGGTAGTTTGGAAGCCAGTGTGGGCAGGAAGCCAGCGTGGGTCTGGATCTAGCCTCCTCTGCACAGGACGCGACAGCGAGGCGCAGCTCCATGTTTGTTGAATGAGTGAACAGATGCAGTGGGATCCCCACACTGACATTAAGGTTTCCATAAGGTTTTTAGGTCTGGAAGACCAGCGGCCTGTGAAGCTGAAATCATGACAATGATGGATGTTGGGAAACAAGCGAGTTCCAAGTTACAAATGTAGGGAACAGGCTTGTCTGGGATAAAGGTCTGTGTGTTCAGAAAGGAAAGGAACTATCAGACTACAACCTGGGCAAAATCATCCCAAGGAGATACTCTTTCTTCCTTTCTTTAAGGGGGGAGCTCTGTTTTATCACTAGGGGGAATGTTGGAAGCAAGAGAAATGGCTTCGTGCAGTGGTGTTCTAACATTTTGATCACATCCCCCGTTAGTAAAACAATTGTTTATCGCCCTCCCAGCATATGTAAATTTATTTATTTATACACTATTTTCATGGACTATTACTGGCAAATGTCTCAAGGTATGATATACACATGGGGCGATGTGTACAATTAAGAATAGTTAATACAGCTGGGTGTGGTGGCTCAGACCTGTAATCCTAGCACTCTGGGAGGCCAAGGGGGGTAGATTGCTTGAGTTCAGGAGTTTGAGACCAGCCTGAGCAGGATTGAGATCCCATTTCTACTAAAAACAGAAAAACTAGCTAGGTGTTGTGGCACACATCTGTAGTCCCAGCTACTTGGGAGGCTGAGGCAAGAGAATCACTTAAGCCCAAGAGTTTGAGGTTGCTGTGAAGCTGTGATGGTGCTGTAGCACTCAACACAGGGTGACAGAGTGAGAATGCCTCAAAACCCCCCCCAAAACAAAACAAAGGTAGTAAATACAGATTCATTTTCTTTTCTTTCTTTCTTTCTTTTTTTTTTTTTTAGGCAGAGTCTCAAGCTGTCGCCCTGGGTAGAGTGCTGTGGCGTCGTAGCTCACAGCAACCTCAAACTGTTGGGCTCAAGAGATTCTCTTGCCTCAGCCTCCCAAGTAGCTGGGACTACAGGCACCTGCCACAATGCCCGGCTATTTTTTTTTTTTTTTTTTTTTTTTGCTGCTGTTGCAGTTGTCGTTGTTGTTTTAGCCGGCCCAGGCTGTGTTTGAACCCATAAGCCTCAGTGTATGTGGCTGGCATCCTACCCACTTGAGCTACAGGTGCCACCCACAGATTGATTTTCAAATCATATTCTTTTCCTAAAGTTTTTAGTTGACTTCATGTCAGATCTGATTATGTGAAAATATAATGTGACCTAGAATAGATGAAGCACAGTAAGAAGAAACTCTGAGTTGGAATTCAGAAAGTCTGAATTGGAATTTCTCACCCCAGAGGACTCAGTTGGGCTCCCATTTTGGAGACCTTGGCTTAGGGAAAAGGCCCCAGGAAGATTAGTACCTGGCTTCCTGTGAGCAGCCCACAGCTCTCCCAGCAAGCAGCACACTTCTGTTGCTGACTCAGTACTATTCTTGCTGGTAGGGTTAAGGGACAAGGTAGCTGGAACAGGAACCAGGAATGGTAGCCATTGATTTGAGGCCTTTGTCACTAGCTTGCTCTGGGACCTTGAGCAAGTCCATTTCTGGGGACCTCAGTTTTCTCCAATATAAATTTAGGCCTCTTCTAATTTCCAATCCTACCATTCTGTAAGAAGCAACTAAGTCTAACAGCTTCTGTAAATCCTAGGTTCAAATCCACTTAAATCTATGTGGTCCTGAGCAAATTAATATGCTTTTCAAAGCTTTGTTTTCTGACTTACAAAATGCAAATACACTTTGCCTGTGAGAATTAAATGAGAAGATATACATAAATAAAACAATCTTTATCCTTCTTTATCTGCTACATCTGTGGTTCTCAAGTTTTACAAACATCATCAGAATCCCTGGGGAATTTGCCCTCCTCGAGTTTGTCCTCCTTGGCCCTCCTACCCCACCCCATCTCTGGGATGATGAATTGGATGTTCTAGGCCAGGCCTGAAATCTACATTTCCATGGGCTCCTGCACGGTTATTCTGAAGTAGGCTGTGAGCTAGTCTTTGCACACCTCTTATCACATCAAGGCCAGAGCCTTGAACTTGGAAGTGTTTAAAAGAAAACAAAAGGATGGGAGGGACAGGCGAAGGCAAGGACAATAAATGACCTGTGCTCTTGCAGGTCAAGGCGTCCCCAGGAAGACTGACTACTCAGCACCTTATGCTCACCCATGGCTTGAGGCTTGCCAGCCCAGCCCAGCACAGCCCTGCTGGAAAGTTCACTGTGGTCAAACTGTTTTCCAGCTCCCTGCTCTCCTCTCCCGTGGCTTTGTTTTGACAGGTGTATCCAGGGCTGGTGCAGAAGAAGTTGCCAACTTCACCCTGGCCAGGGAGAAGAAGCTGGAGGAAGGGTGGGAGGTTTGCCTGAAGCCCTGTCCTGCCCCAGCTGGAGAGGTGGTGAGGATGCCAGGGTAAAATGAATGGTCAGCCTGGGGTGCCCAGGGTTCTTAGAGGTGCTCAAAGGATATGACCAGGCCTACAGTTTCCAGGAAGTATCTTGTTCCCCTTAGAAGGAGGCCCAGGAGTGATTTCAGGGCTGTTCAAATCTTGTGGGGATTGAAACCACCCCAAGGCCATGCTCCTAATCTAGTGACTCGAGTTGCACTGGCTATCACACTCAATGAGGGTTCAGACTTCATTGCCCTGGCCCTGGCAAGTTCCAGAAAAGCAACTGAGCAGGGCAGGAGAGAGAGCACTTGGTTAGAGCTACAGGACAGAGGAGCACAGCATGCCAGGACATGACAGAGTCAAGACCAGCCCATTCCCTCTGTTTTCTGATGAAGAGACTGAAGGTCAGAGAGGACCAGTGCTGGGCCTGAGCTCCCACAATGCTGAAGGCCCAGCAGAGTGAAAGCATGACCTGCCTTTCTTCCGTGTCCTCTTCCTTCCACCTCCATCACGGAGCCCACCCCATCCCCCAATCTGAGGCAAGTTGGATCCACTTCACAAAACTTCTGAACATACTCATTCACATCACTTGCTTCACGCTTTACTGTCTGAATGCCCAACCCCTAAACTCCAGGTCCACTCTGGATTTTCAGCAGTGCCTAAAACTGTGCAGATGCTAGAAGGGCCACGTAAGTGCCATGGGCCTCTTGATGACACAGAACAGAAAGAGATAGGGGTTACTTCCTGGCACATGTGCCACAGGAAATAGGGACGAGGGCTCGGCGCCTGTGGCTCAAGTGGCTAAGGCAACAGCCACATACACCTGAGCTGGTGGGCTCGAATCCAGCTCGGGCTCGCCAAACAACAAAGACAGCTGCAACCAAAAAATAGCCAGGCATTGTGGTGGGCACCTGTAGTCCCAGCTACTTGGGAGGTGGAGGCAGGAGAATCTCTTAAGCCCAGGAGTTGGAGGTTGCTGTGAGCTGTGATGCCATGGCATTCTACCCAGGGTGACAGCTTAAGGCTCTGTCGTTAAAAAAAAAAAAAAAAGGAAATAGAGAAGGGGCCTGAGAACTGGGGCTGCCGCATAGCCAGAGACGCAGAAACTGTGTTGCCTAGGATCCTAGAGACTGGAATTCTAGTCCCAGAGGTGTGGCAACCCCCTCGACCTCTGTCTTTGGTTTCTTTCCTGCAAAGTAAAAGGCTTAAGCCTAGGAACTTACCAGGTCCCTCCCTGTTCTCACAACACAGGGACTGTGGGTCTAGGAGTTTGCAGGGGCTCCTGTTCTGGCTACTCACCTGCAGAGGAGAATGGCAGACACCCACTGTGATTCAAGAAGCCCAAGGTCAATATGACAAGAATTGTCATGATAATGGCTGATGTTTATGGTGTGTTGCCCATTGTCAGGTGCTCTGAATTGACTGTGTTCTAAAAAATTCATATGTTAGAGCCTCACTCTGGGAGGCCGAGGCGGGTGCAAGAGTGAGATCCCGTCCCTAAAAAAAATAGCCAGGCATTGCGGTGGGCACCTGTAGTCCCAGCTACTTGGGAGGCTGAGGCAAGAGAATCACTTGAGCCCAAGAGTTTGAGGTTGCTGTGACACCAGGAAACCCCAATGTAATAAACTGTATCTGGAGATAGACGCTTTAGGAGGTAATTAAGATTAAATAAGGTCAAGTAAGGTCAAGGGTGGGGCTCTAAAATCACAGGACTATGGCATTATACAAAGAGACAAAGAGCTTTCTGTCTCTCTCCCTGCTACACAAGGACAGAGGGAGAAGGCCCCCCATTGGCAAACCAGTATGAGCACCTTGATCTTGAACTTCCCAGCCTCCAGCACCATGAGGAAATAAAATTCTCTAGTTCAGACTACAGAAGTCTGTGGTATTTTGTTATGGTAGCCTGAGCAGACTAACACGTCGGGCCATTGGCCAATAGCCCTGGAGTAGGTACAATTATGATCCCTGTTTTACAGGAGAGGAAACAGAAGCACAGAGCAGTTAAGTGACTTGCTGGGGGGCTGAACTGCAACACAAGGTATGTCTAAGCACTCATCATTTCTGTGACTTTGGGAAGTTAATCAATCTCTCTAAATAAACCATCTGTAATGGGAAACTTAGTAAATGTAGAATATGAATGTCTTAACACAATAACTAAGAAAATGCCTGGAAGGCTATGTTAACCAGTGTGATGAAAATATGTCAAATGGTCTATAAAACCTGTGTATGGTGCCCCATGATTACATTAATGTCATAGCTATGATTTAATAATACAATTTAAGAAAAAAGGAAAAAAAAATAAACCATTTGTAAAATGGGGATAATACTCCTGGATTACTGTAAATTGCAGTGGAGACTGATGAGTCACTACCTGTTAAGTGCTTACAGGGATGCTCTGTAGCACAGTAACTCCTCCCTGGTGTTTGCTATTGTTACTGTTGTTGTTTCTCCTATTTCTTCAGCACTTGCCACAGATTTCATCTCCAGCTTTGGCCCTAGTCACAGTCATTTTGCGTCTCTAATTTTACACTGCCCCTGTCTTTTCCTTTCCCTTTGAGGTCATAGCTGATTAGGATAGACCCCTGACCTAAGGGGTCAGCAATTGGATTGCTCTCCTAGGAAATGGGATTGGTAGTGGGAAGGCTGAGTGTAGTGATGACAAGTAGCAGCCCCATTCTGTTGGGCCTTGTGCACACAGGGGGTGCTGGACAAGGAAGAGACTGGAGGGCAGCCAGGAGGGACCAGTGACCACCAAGAAACAGGACAGGGGAGACCTGTCAGTGCTCTGCTGGAGGACAGGAGCTTTAGACGCAGATGGTTTTTCACATCTGGTAACCAGGGGCTCAGATGGGTCTCACTTTCTGCAGCTGCATGCTTGTCGTGAATGCCCCTCATTTCCTTGCTAGGGCACAGCTGTGATGCTTGGGTGGGCTCAATGGTTCTGCCTCCACCCTGTGCCCTGAAATCAACCTGATGCCCTTAAACCACATGGCCAGGGACTAGTTTGTGGCAATTATCTAGGACTCATGAGCTGCTCTTATGAGATTTTTATGTCTGCTTACATATTCTCAAGTCTCCTCGGCTTTTGATCCTGTGGGCTTGTGTTATTCTGGCCCCAAATGAATCCCTTAAATTGACCCCAGATCAAACCTTTCTGGACTTTGATCCCAGGACACTGACTGTCTTCCTGCTCAGGCTCTTCCTGTTCCAGCTGACCTGGCCCAGCCCTCTGGGAGCCCCTTGCTGCTTCTGACAGTGCCCTGGAGGCCTGCCCTCTGTCCACTTAATGTGGATGAGTTCAAGTTTCCTGCAGGTTCGACAGGGGACCCAGGTTTGGTGCTGTCCCATGTGCTCTTCTCCCTTGTGAGAGGTAAGCCCCTGACAGGGGTGTCATAGGCCTCATTCACTCTGTAATACCCACAGCACTGAACTCAGTGCCCCAAACAACTTAGGTGTTGGTGGGATGTACCATGGAGAAAGTGGGAAGGTCCACATGATGGCTTTATTCAGCCACCCTCATTCTCCCACCTCTTTGTTCACTTTTTAGACTAAGCACTTCTCTCCTCCCTCCCTAAAAAAGCAGGGCCAGGGCTTGCACAGGGCCATGTTTTACTAGCAAAGGAGGCTGCTGTGTCTTGAAAGTCTTCCTGGAGCAGGCCCTGGCTAACTAACAGGAGCCCAGCCATCTTGTTTCTTGCAGACCCCAATGGGGCAGGTCTGGCTTGGTCCCTGTCTCCTTTTCTGTTCTAGATTATTGTCTTAGAGACAAAGGTGGGAAGCAGGAGGTATTGCCCAGGTGTCGAGGCCTGCACTGTTTTCTTACAGAACCACCATGTTGCCACAGAGCTAGCTGCTAACCACCTGCTTCCTGTTCTCTGGGAGGAGTGTCCTCAGATGATCTTGGTCCCTGGCCCCACAGGCCACTGTGAGCTCCTAGCAGAGTGGAAGGAGAGGCTAGGGCTTTAGACATGACTCCACAGTGGGGCTGAATTTCTAGGGGAAGCTTGTCACTGGTTCCCTAGACAGAGGCCAACGTGAAGTAGGGCCCTGAAGGCATCATGACCCCAGATCAGACAAAAAGGACTGGAAGACACCCCTGTCCTGGAAACAGCTCTTTACTGAGTCAGTCATACTATGTTGCATATTATCGTATGTAGACAGGTGTTCCGTGGCCACGGGGCATGCAGTGCAAACCAGTTGCACGTCCAGGACAGTAAGGAAGGTGGCAGAAAGCCTTCGAGTGGGGAAGGGCTGGCCTCTGGTTCCGTGTTGGGAAGGAGATAGCTCCATGCCTCTGCCCCAGGGCTGGTCTGAGTCTGTCTGAACACAAAGGCAGGGTTAGGTTATAGCGAGTGTGGCCAACGGGAGGCCTTCACCCAGTGTGGTGACTTCCCAGCACCCCTTCCTGCCAGTGTGCACAGGAAGTTGGCAGGGGCTGAAGGGTGATGGCCAAGGCGGCCTTTTGTGAACGTCCAGCCCCCCCAAACTTCTAGTTTCACTGGCTGTGCACAGAGAGGGCTCAGGCCACTCTGGGTCCTGGGGGGCGAGGTCAGCGTACAGCTGCAGGCAGGAGGGATCGGCCCTCCTGCAGCCTGGTCTTTCTTGGCCTCCCCAGAGGAGACCCTCAGGGAATGCCACAGGCCAGCCTGGGGTAGAGGGCAGGGGAGGCAGCTATGCAGAGAGAATCCCCTCCCACCCCACCTGCCTCTGCCTGCCGCCTCCAGCTCCTGGGGAACATGGAGGCAGAATGTTCCAGTGCCTTCAGTCTCCCCACACAGATGAAACTCCTGCTTGGATTCCATCCAGGCCATTCCAGAGAGGTGCAGCAAGGATGTAGTGAGATTTCCGGACGTGTGAAAAGAACATGTTGAACTTCTCAGGTACACAGTGGGCAAAGCCTGAGAACATTGGCCCTGGTGGCCTCACTGTCCCTAAGGACTCTATCTCCACCATTATGGGGAGGAACTTAAGGTTTCCCAATCCACCTCATCTCTGGAGTTTTGACTATAATGCCCTGCAGAGGTCTCTGTGGACTTTCCAGCCACGAGGACCCTGGGAAGCTGCTGGGTAGCATGGGTGTGAAGACGCTGGTCACCATTCAGAGATAGACCCAGGACATTTCCCCCTAAGGTAGCCACCTCCCTGGCAGGCTCAGACACAGGGAAAGGAGCTCCTTCTGTCCTCTCCTCCTGCTTGGCCAGGGGGGCCAGGCAGCCCCCCAGCTAGGAGGACACTGTGCGTGTCATGTGCACATGTGCATGTATGTATGTGTGTGCAGGTGTGCATGTGTGGGCATGTCTGTGTGAGTGCAGGTGTGCACAGCTGTGCACATGTGTGCACGCGTGTGTTTGTGCAGGTGCGCACCTGTTTATGTGTGGGTGTGTCTGTGTGAGTGCAGTGTGCGCATGTTTATGCAGGTGTGCACCTGTGTGTGCATGTGTAGGGAGCTGCTTTCCTATGGTACAGTCACTATGGGGGAGCACAAAGCTGCAGGGTCATCCCTGGGGGACCCCCTCCTCAGAATAAAAGAATCACAACTGTCAGTTGGAGAGGCTTTCTGGGATGCTCAAGCTGAGCCCCCTCTGGCACCCTGTGTGACCGTGTCTGGGCTGGGGACCCTCCTCAGTAGGCACTCTGGCTTCCTGGTGGGCCTGGGGGCCCAGGGAGGCCGGGTGGACCCTGGATCCCTGGCTCACCCTTAGGCCCCACAGCCCCCCTCTGGCCTGGAGAACCTGTCTTCCCTGCGATCCCTGGTTTTCCCTGAGGCCCCTGAGGCCCTGGGGACCCAGGAGGCCCCTCTGGCCCTGGGGGTCCCACATCCCCTTTGGGGCCTGGTGGTCCTCTTGGCCCTCCAGTGCCAAAGCTGCCCTTGGAGCCCTTGAGGCCTGAGAATCCCCGAGGGCCAATCGGCCCCCTCTCTCCCACAGGTCCAGCCTCTCCAGGGTGCCCCTGAGGACCCTGGGGTCCCGGGGGTCCCAAGCTGCCAGGGTCGCCTTTAGGTCCTCGGCCACCAACAGGCCCTTTCAGGCCCACATCGCCTTTGAGTCCTCTTGGTCCTGGAGGGCCGGGGGCACCTGGGATTGGAGAGAGAAGGAGGGAGAGGTCAGTCTGGGAGGGGAGCCTGCCAAGGTCTCCACAAACAGAGGGTCTGACAGAAGACAAGCCCAGGCCACACCTCTGGGCTCCTACAGCCAGAGCCTCAGGTCCTGCTGCCTCCTGGAGGAGGGGAGGGACTCTGAACCCTCTAAGAGCACTGACGGGTCCTGTAGAGCAGAGGGGGACTTTGGAAGACTGTCTTCCTCAGGTGACCAAAACCCCGCCTGTCCCTGTGGTCCAGCCATGAGTCATGCGGTCAGCAGGAGAACTGGGCATGACCTAGTCTGGCCAGAAAGCATGTCAACAGCTGTAGTTTACTGGTCAGCAGCAGGAGAGGGAATGTGGGTGGAGGATGACCACGGTGCCCTCCAGGATGGTGTGCCCCTGACCCATTGGCAGAGTGAAGGGCAGAGGAGGGAGGGCTGATGGCTACTCTGAGCAGGGGGAGACATCTCAGGCCAAGGAGGGGGCTTAAGCAGCAGGGGCGGGAGAAGGTCCAGTGCACCCTGGAGTCTGGAAGACCATGATTACTCAGGAAGTCACAGGCTGTAATCAGGCTCTCCAGCCCATTAAGGTCCAGCCACAGCTGACTCCATGTCTGGGACCTGTGGGGTGGCTTTCTCTGCTGTCTGCACTCAGGCAGGGAGGGGCTGTGGGTGGGCAGAGTACGCAGTGTCTCAGGCACCAACACTGCCCATTGACAGGTGGGGTGGTATAGAGCCTGCACATGTCATGACCAGAGGCCACCAGCCAGCTCACAAGGGCAGAGGAAAATAAATCAGGGGACTGGCCTGGTGCCTTTGAAGGCACACTGGCCTGGACATTGGGTACCCGGATTGAGTCCCAGCTTCAGTATTAGCAAATTGGATGGCTGGGTCCCAGCTCCCCCTCCTCAGCGACAACACTGGCCTGGTTGTTGTCACCTGAGAAGCTCTGGAAATGTGCCCACCTCTGCCTGCGATGGACTAGTTTATAAAAGACTAAACCTCCCACCGAGAACAGACAGAGCTGTTGGAGAAAAGGGCAAAACATGTCTCTGAAGGTTTTGGGGGATCCCAGGGAATGGGAACTCACTGGAGTGAGCCTGATGACATCCTTTGCAGTTCTTCCTCTCAAAGCATTTGTGAATCTGTAACTGGTTTGAGCAGAGAGGCTGAGAAGCCAAAGAAATGTGGTGCTTACAGAACAGTAAGTTTGCAGACTTAATCCCTTTGTGTCTTGCACATCCCGGACTTCCTCCCTGTGATCCCATTTTATTTATGCATTCACTGAGCAGAGATTTCTTGAGTACCTTCCAAGGCCCAAGTACTCTGCTAGGAGTCCAGGCCACTAGCAATTTGGCTTCATAATGATCCCTTCTGTAGGACATCCTTTTAGGGGTGCCCAAACTGTGGCCTGTGGGCACACTATTGGTTCTGCTTCTCAGCAGATGAGAGGGACAGGAGGGGGATGGGAGGAAAGAGCACAAAAGAGCCTCCAAGGGGCAGGGGGTTGGGCGGCTGAGAGCACTAAGGAGGGTGGAGGAGGAAGAAGCAAAGAAGAGAATTTCCAAAAGACAAGTTCTGTGTATCTATGTAGAACCAATTAAAGAAATCCATATATAAACATCCAGATTAGTATGACAGGCAAAGCCGGAAGCCTTAAAAACCTTTACAAAAAAGATTTGCAAAGACTTTTTACATTTTTTTTGAGACAGAGCCTCAAGCTGTCGCCCTGGATAGAGTTCTGTAGCATCACAGCTCACAGCAACCTCCAACTCCTGGGCTCAAGCGATTCTTCTGCCTCAGCCTTCCAAGTAGCTGGGACTCAGGCACCTGCCACAACACCCGGCTATTTTTTGGTTGCAGCCGTCATTGTTTGGTGGGCCTGGGCTGGATTCAAACCCACCAGCTCAGGTGTATTGTGGCTGGTGCCTTAGTTGCTTGAGTCACAGGCGCTGAGCCGCAAAGATGTTCCTTAAAGCTGCCCATTGCTCTAGGCATTTGCTATAGGATTGTGTTGGTCCATCAGCATTTCACCTAAAGCCAGGTGTCTGGCAAGGCCCACCCAGTGGCAGCTGCGTGGCAGCCCTGCCTAGATCCATCTGACACTTACCTCGTAGGATGGTGACGTTGTGAAGGATTTCTCCGTGCTGCGTGTCCACAGCCTTCATCTCCTCCATGATCATGGAGAGGTTCCGGACGTTGAAGTCCAGCCGGGCGCTGAGCAGGCCGAAGCGCTCCCGGAGCAGGTCCATGGTGCCCAGCATGAGGGAGACCGACTTGTTTAGGTAGTAGAGCTCCTCGGCGTGCGTGTGGAAGCCCAGCGTGCAGGACAGCCGCACGTCATCCAGGTACTTGAGCATGCTGTGCACGTGGTTGTCGGTGGCATTGATGTTGGTGAAGATGGTGCTGATTTCAATCTCATGCGATGCCATGCGTCCTTCCAGGGACTCGAACCTCTCTGCAGTGCGGTTCTGGGCGTAGCGGGTGTGGTACTGGAGATCATGCATGCTCTCTTCGTGGTCGTCCAGGAAGGACGAGATGTTGTCCAGCTGCAGCTGCAAGCCCATGACCTGCAGCACCAGGTCATGCATGCTCTCCGAGTTCTGGCTCATGCGCTGCGAGGAGGAGCCCAGCGCGGCTTGGATGTTCTTGACGGCCTCCCCGGTCTTGGTGGAGGTGGTGCGCAGGCCGCTGAAGAGCCGGGTGTAGTTCTGCCAGTCTGTGACGATTTTCTGGAGGGTCAGGGTCTCCTCGTCCGTCTTGCGCTGGATCCCGTGGATCCAGTCGGATGTCTGTCCCACGGTGAAGTTGATCTGATGCACGGCGGCCTTGACGTCGTAGCACTCCTGGGTGAGGTCCTTCAGAGAGAGGTCCAGGTTGCCTGTGGTGGCCTGCCAGCCCCTCACCTGGGCCAGGAAGAGCCCCAGAGACTGGTTGACCTGGTGGATGGAGAAGGAGCAGCTGCCCATCTCCTGGGAGATCTGACTGCTGGTAGTGGACAACAGTTCATGGGCCCGAGAGGTCTGGGCCAGCTGGGCCTCCTGGGCCAGGAGCATCTTCTGAATCCCCTCCAGCTCCTCCTGCAGTTTTTGGATCTCTGGCCCCAGCTGCCCAGCTTCATGGCAGAAAGAACAGTTGTTCAGGACTTTCGGATCTTCAGGAGAAAGAGACAACAGTTTGAGATGTTGCCAGGTCATGACGCTACAGTTCTTCTTTAAATAATTTCAGAGCACAGTGAATGGGTGCTTCCCAACCTTGCTTCCTTCCCTCAGTCCTGCTATAAAATCCTTCTTGACAAACCCTTGCTGGCTTGGCGCCCATAGCTCAGTGAGTAGGGCGCCGGCCACATGCATCCAGGCTGGCGGGTTCGAACCTGGCCTGGGCCTGCTAAACAATGACAACTGCAACCAAAAATAGCTGGGCGTTGTGGCGGGTGCTTGTGGTCCGAGCTACTCCAGAGGCTGAGGCAAGAGAATAGCTTAAGCCCAAGAGTTTGAGGTTGCTGTGAGCTGTGATGCCATAGCACTCTACTGAGGGCGACATAGTGAGACTCTGTCTCTGAAAAAAAAAAAAAAAAAAAGAAAGAAAAGAAAAAGAAAGAGGGTAGTGCCTGTGGCTCAGTGAGTAGGGTGCCGGCCCCACATAATGAGGGTGGCGGGTTCGAACCCAGCCCCAGCCAAACTGCAACAAAAAAATAGCCGGGTGTTGTAGTAGGCACCTGTGGTCCCAGCTCCTCTGGAGCCTGAGGCAAGAGAATCACCTAAGCCCAAGAGTTGGAGGTTGCTGTGCGATGTGATATTACAGCACTCTACAGAGGGTGACAAAGTATGGAAAGAAGGAAGAAAAGAGAGAGAGAGGAAGAAAAGAAAAGAAAGAAAAAGAAAAGAAAAGAAAAGAAAAGAAAGAAAGAGAAAGAACCCTTGCTGCATGAGGAACGGAAGCACCGGGAAGTGGCTTGCCAAATAGCACTCAGGGAGTTAGCGCCAGACCAGAACTTTCTATTTGCATCAGAGCAGACCGGCTCTAAACCCCCTTAGTACTGCTCCTCTGTCCCTTCTTTCTACCATGTTTCTTGTTAAAGCAGGAGAGAAAAAGCACCACAAATTGTGGCATGTCTTCAGGCAGCGATGGGAAAGGGCTGACCAGTCAGGAGGTTTAGAAGGTCTTGAAACTCATCATTTTGAGGATAATTTGGAAATGGACTATACTTAGCTTCCTTTTCTGCCTGTAGGCTTTGGCTAGGTCTGCACCCGTCATGGGACTCCGTGCCTCAACCCTGGGTATATCCCAAGGTAGCAGCCTCTTCCACAGAAGGCAAACCAGCTGGAAAGGGGAGCAGAGGGCCAGGGCATCCTTTTCTTGGGCCTGGAAGGCTGGTGAGGGCTGCCCTGCTCTGGGCACCATGGCACAAGGAGGGCATACTTGATCCACCTTAATTGGTACCTCCTTTATGCCACCCAGCACACCCACTCACCCAGTCCCCGAAGATTCTCCTCCATCGACACAAGCTTCCTCTCATAAATGGACTGGGCCAAGGAGAGGTCTTCTGAGAGAGAGTCCACTTTCCTGAAAACTGTAGGGGAAAAATAAATGAGAGACTGGGGCAGGTCTGAGTTCAGAGAAACAGCCCTGGTTTGTTGAGAAGGTATTTTTATCAGTCCCTCTGCAACCAAAACCATTCACTTTCTGCTATTGGGCTTCCTATGGACAAAGTTCCACATAAGGCCCTTTAAAAAAATAATATGGCACCTCCCACCCTAAATTTTAGAAATTTAGAAATAGGACTTGATCATAGGTTAGAATAGGAAAAAATAAAAATTATTCTTAATCCTACCACCCAGAGATTATGGCCCTAAGTATCTTCATATATTTCTTCTAGTCTTGCTTACATTGAGAACTATTCTTCACCTACATCTATATAGGCGGGCACATTGGTTCACGCCTGTAATCCTAGCACCTGGGAGGCTGAGGCAGGTAGATCCCTTAAGCTCAGGAGTTCGAGACCAGCCTGAGAAAGAGTGAGACTCCATTTCTACTAAAAATGGAAAAATTAGACAGGCATTGTGGTGGGTGCTTGTAGACCCAGCTACTCCGGAGACTGAGGCAAGACGATAGCTTGAGCATAAGAGTTTGAGGTTGCTATGAGCTATGATGCCATGGCACTTTAGCCCAAGGTAATAGAGTAAGACTCTGTCTGAAAAAAAAAAAAAAGATATATACAGAAGTCTTCCTTGTCCTGGGGTGAGGGGGATGCCTGAAAGTAAGGACAGTGTCAAACCTTATATATACTATGTATTGTCCCATATATAACATAACTAAGATAAAGTTTATTTGATAAAGTAGGCCCAGTAAGAGATTAACAACAGCTTATGGTAAAATAATACAATTATAACATTATACTCTAATGAAAGTTATATCCACGTGTTTTCTCTCTCTTTCAGAATATCTCCTTGTACTGTACTCATCCTTTGTCTTGTGATAACGTGAGGTGATACAATACCTACATGATGTAATGAAATGAGGTGGGATGATGTAGGCATCATAACCATGATGTGATGAAATGAAGTGATGATGTAGGCATCATGACCATGATGTGATGAATGATGATGTAGGTATCATGACCATGATGATGTAATGAAATGAGGTGATGATGTAGGCATGATGACACTGTTAGGTCACTTCTGATCTTCTGACCATAAGTCATGGAGCCTTAATATCGCTGGTTGACTTCAGGTAACTGAAACCTCGGATAAGAGGCGACCACTATATTTTTTAGAAAATCACAGCAAAATTAGGAAATTCTGAACATCTCATCTATTTTCTTTTGCTTTATTGGTATCGTGTGATGGACATTTTTCCAATTGATGTTTAAATAATTTTAAAATCATGTCTGCATCACATTCTGTGTAGATGACACAGCAGTTATAGAAAAATCCCCTGTGTTGGGGACACTTAAGGTACCTTCTCTCTTGAGCTTATAAATAAAATTTGATATATAAATGAGTAATGCTTGATCCTAGAAATAATCCTTATAGATGACAGCTGTGTATACAGGATGACCCTCTTAGGATAAATTGCTAGAAGTAGAATTATTGGGCCCAAGGGCATTAACATTTCCGAAATTCTTGATACAAGTTGCCAAACTGCCACCCAGAAGAAGTTATACTGGTTTACACCACATGGGCAGCCTCATACCCAATAAGGGGATCATGCTGGCCAGTGGTTATAGCAAGACATCTGGTTTTCTCCAAAGGTGCCTGGACAGGCTTGGTAGAGAGAGGAGGCCATGAGTTGACTGAGGGTCAGCAAGATGCCCCCCACCAATCCTCTGAATGTCAAGTGCAAAGTACCACCAAGAGAGATGGGTTGCACAGCTGCTAGTCTCAGCTTACATCAAATTTGTTGGTGACTTTGGATAAGTCAATTAACCTTTTCAGAGCTCCATTTAATCATCCATGAAATGAAAGTATAGAGCTAGAGAATTCTAAGGCTCTTATCAGTTCCAAAATTCTATTATTTCAAATGATTTGGAATCTTTGGGCTCTCGTTAACCTCGTCTGAGAGCTGTCAAGACATTTACCTAATTAGTAGCAGTGACATATCTAGCGAGCCTAGGAACAATCACATGCTATTATATGAGACCAGCACTTACAGTGTAGAATAGTTATTATTCCACTTGAGCCTCCCTCCAATTAAGACATAGGTGGAGGAACAGAGGTCCAGAGAGACTGAATGCCTTGGGGTCCTGTTCTAACACCTCGTGAAGTCTGCCCTTAAGCCAATAGCGTTAGGCTCACCCCCTAGAATTTGCTTACTTCATTTGTTTCTCCCTTGTGCATTTCATGACTAGTAATTATATAATTTGTCTGTTTAGCCATTTTCCTCACTTTTTAGACCTTATCTTCTTATCCTTTTAAAACTGTATTTTATATTGTGTACGACATAGTAAAGAGAATGCACATATAATGTATAAATAAATAGAGATTTTTGGAGGTGTGAGCCTATACAGTTTTTTTTCTAACAATCTTTGAAGAAACAGAAACAGAATAATCAAAAGAGCTTGCACTGTGCATACTTATCA
This sequence comes from Loris lydekkerianus, assembly GCA_963574355.1. Taxonomy (NCBI): domain Eukaryota; kingdom Metazoa; phylum Chordata; class Mammalia; order Primates; family Lorisidae; genus Loris; species Loris lydekkerianus. The sequence goes on from CAUYPK010128951.1 coordinate 47,098, forward strand.
CCTACATTCTACCATTTTCATTCTGCTGTATTTATTCTATATCCATCCATCTCTTTTATCTGTCCACCAATCCATCTACCTTTTTAAAATCAATTTTTTACTTATGGGGTGCACTGTTGGAAAAATTCATAGATTACTGTTCTAGAAGGCGGGTTGACAAATCACAGCCTGCAGCTCAAGTGTAGCCCAAGGCCCGTTTCACTGGGAACAGCAACCCCCATTCATTTCCTTAACTACCTCTGGCTGCTTTCACTCTGCAAATGGCAGAGTTTGGTTGTAACCGAGATAATAGGTGAGCTGCAAAACTGAAAATGTTTACATTTCAATGTAAACTTTACAGAAAAAAAATGTGACAAATCCAGCTCTGGATTGGAAACTCCACAGAGGCAGGGCCTGTGTTTCATTAAGTAGTATACTGCCCAGTGTCTAAGGCAGTTCTTGGCCTGCAGTGTTCATGCAAAAAATACTTGATCACATGAATCCAGTGGCTCCTAACATCGACTTTGCCTGAATTCCCTGGACTTTGGTCACAGTCCTGATTATAAAGGATTGACCGGGACTATTTGCACACGTGCACATACATACACACATGCTCACAAATCTAGTCATTCATTTAACAAAAACTGGGTACCTAACCAATCAGGACAGGATGATGCCAACACTGTCCCAGTGATGTGGGATTCCCAAGCTGGAAGCCAAAACACAAAAGGAAACCTAAAAGTCTCCCAGGATTCGGCAGACATGCATACCTCACCCCTAGTCCTCTGATACTGGTTATTCATCCTGGGTCTTGGAGCAAATCCTAGCACCATCCCAGATCTGCTCCTTCAAGTGAGGAATGGGGTCAGCTGCCAAGAACACCCAGGGGCATCATGTATGTAAGGGCACCTGGGCCTCTGTTGTGCCTTCTGAGTTGTGCCTTCTGAAATGCTTTGGTGCCTATGCTCTGCTTCGGGCTCAAGCCCGTGGCTGCTGGAGCTTTATTGATAGCTCCATCCCCAGGGCACTGCTTGCTGAGGTCCTGAAAGGGGGGACCAGGAACCAGTTTACAGGTTCTCCCACAGCCAGGATGCTGCCTTTGAAGGCTGGGCTGTGGCTTGTCTCCTCTGGCCTGAGATTCTGGCTACTCTTGTGAAGTGATTCAGCAAAGAAAAGCAGGATTAGACAGGGCGAGGAGCTCAGACAGTCCTGAAATCCGTGGCCGGGAAACCCAGCTACACAGTGGAATCTGCTGAAGAGCTTTTGCAAATGATTAAGGTTGGGTCCTGCGCAGAGATGATGATTTAATTCTGGTGTGCACAGGGTCTGGGTCTGGTGCTGGTATTCCTATACCCACCTCCATGTGGGGAGAAACACTCCCTTTGATGATGAGAAGGTGTTCTCAGTGTTCCCACCACTAACCATAAGCATGAGGCTTACGCTGGATTAATTCACGCCTCCAGATTACTGAAAGATGACTTGTGCCTATTCAAATTATTAATATGCTGGCCTTCTGCCTTTGAGACAAGAAGGCCAGTTACTAAACACCTCCAGCCAGACGCAGGTGCCCCTCTCAGGAAGGTGCCCTTCTCATTGTTGGCACCAAGAGCCAGGGCCACCCCTGGTGACTCGATGGCCCCGCCCCATTCCAGGCCTTGTCTCTAACATCTAGTAGATGGGAACACACCAACCTACGGAAGCCTGGATTTTCCAAGTCTGGAGCTATGGGATTGCAGTGAGACACCACCCAATTTGTTTAGTCCGATTACATAATCTGTTAGCATCCAGAAGGCAGAAGTCACCTGAATCTGGCTGTGTGCTGTGTCACTGGGTCAGCTACTGCAGCCATATAAACTGTAGTGCATATGAGAAGAACCAGACCGAAACTCTCCGGGTGACTCTAATGCGGAGCTAGTCCTATTGTCTCATTTTACCAATGGGAGAATAAGGGTCCTGGGTGGGGAGTGCTTTGCTCAAGGATACATGGCTAATTTGTAGCAGTCTTCACAGTTCAGACTGGGCATTAAGACTTGTCGGCCAAAAAGATGCTGGTTCGGGGCCCTGGGCTACACATGTCCAGTGTTTGTCTTTGCAAGGGAATTCTAGGAGCCCTGGGCCCTGATCACACAGTCCCCTGCAGCCCGAAAGGCCTGGACTCACCCAGAGAGGCCAGCACGGCCACAGCCACCAGGAGCAGGGCCAGGAAGAGGTACAGGATCCTCACCGAGGTGTGCAGTGACAGGTTCTTCTGGCAGCGGCTGCAGCGGGGCCCTGGCCGGCCTGTGGGGTACAAGAGGGCAGGGGCTCAGGCCAGAGGCCCAGGCTGGAGCTGAAGGGCAGTTCCATGTTCGTGCTCTGGCCTGTCTCATCGTGTTTCAAATCAGGCTCAGAAGGGAAGTTGTTCTTGACCCTCATTCTAACTTACCACTTAACTTAGCACCTTTCTCTAAGTGCTAGCACTTTCTGGAATAGAGGAGATCAAAGCAAGGTCTTCAAAGAACATCCCCATCACCACTATGCCCCTCTCTGTGGCATCTCTGCTCAGCCCCTGGGATGGGAAAGCCCCTCTTCCCTCTACACTGGTCCTACTGATGATCCAGGACATGACAGCCAGTCTGCTGCACCACTGGGTGACAAACTTGTCCTGTTTTGCGCAGGCTTTTCTGGGTTTTAGCTCTGAAAGTCTCCTGGCATAGGAATGCCTTAGTATAGGGTAGCTCAGGATGGTTTGTTGAGACTGTCTCAGTTTTTAGAACTGAAAAGTCACACACCCCGGGAAACTCTTCAGTTCTGGACAAACCAGAAGGTTGGTCACTAGTCATCAAACTTAGCAATAACCAGCAGTCCTCCTGGAAACCAAACGAATGGCTTGGTCCACCAGCTGGGTTGCTGGTGTGGAGGAAGGAGAGTGCCAGGTGTCCCTGGATACTCTGGCAGGTGGCTGGCGGCCAGCAGGAATGCAGCAATGGCCCAGCTGTGAAATTCCTGGGGCGAGCTCAGCTAGGCTACATACTGAGTACCAGGAGCCCTGACATGCAGTCCACACTCTGACTGAAAGAAATCAGGATTTCTGCGGTTGGTCCCAGGCATCCCTGGATGATTACAGTGTACAGCCAAGGTTGAGAGTGATGCTCTGATGTATGCCGGGGGCCGTGGAGAGGCCCCACTCTGAACAGCAGTTCAGGTGGCATTGACATGATGGAGAGGACAGTCTGGGACAGATAAAAGGCCCTGGGGACAGACTGTCTGGATAGAGGAGGCAGAAGTCCCCGACAGGTCCTAGGAGGAGCCCCAGAGGCTGATGGCACTTGGGGCAAACTTCGACTTCTCCCCTACTGCATAGCCCAGGGCTGGGAACTCTCCCCTTTCCCTCCTAGGAAGCAGTGAGAAAAGGACAGGCAGGGGAACCCTCAGCCCAGAGAGGAGATGGCACAGCCCCCAGGGCCCTTACCCTGCTGGGTGCACGGGAAGGTCGGCATGTCCTCCTCGTCTTCACCAGCCAGTTCCTCTTCCGTAACGCACAAGGCATCTCCGTCGCCACCGGCTGACCTCACTGTGATGGGGCCAGTGCTGTCAGATCCTGGACCACACCATCTTTCTCTAGCTGCCTGTCCATCTACTGGTCCCCACAGCTCATGCCCACCCCCACCCCTGGGTCCAAGCCAAATGACTTGATGAAAGCTGCAAAAGGGGGGATAGGTGTGAGAATTAAGTGGCTGAAGAGCTGGGATTTCCCACCTGTGTGGGTGAGGAGAGTTCCCCATCTCCCACTAGCCGAGAAAGACGCACAGGCCAGCTCAGCAGTCTACTCTATCTGTAGCTGCTCAGACCCCTGGGGGTGGTATAAGAAGACGTAAGAGCTGGTTGCTTGGTGGGGCTCAGCGTCCTTCCATTCCCTGACATTTGGGAACCAAAGCAGAATTCCTGTCTCCAGGGACAGGGTTGAATGTGGTCCCAGCATACTCTCCACTGAGCCTCTGCATCCAGCCCAGCACCGGGGGCTGTGGAGAGGAGGGAGCCAGCAGTGGGAGGACACGGGATGGGCACAGACCGGCACACCCAGGGCCTGCCAGGGCATCCAGGGAACATGGGAAGAGCAGGTCTCATGTCCGAAGGCCGATCCCATGTGTGTTCTCTGGAGCACCTGGTCCCCAAATAAGACCTATATGACCTCATTCAGAAGAGTGCTCCAGTTCTCAGACACCTCACCTCACCTCCTCCTCCCTGTAAATCCTGGTCTTTTATAGACGATGAACAGAAGGACACCTAAAATGTGGCTGGCCGAGCCAAATCCTGGAGGGGCATTTAAGAAATGAGAGATGGTCTGGGTTGCGCTAACAGGGCATTTGTCCCCTTCTGGGACCACTGCAGTTTGGCGTCTTAGCATGTGTGCACACAGCATGTAAACTGGGATCCCAAACCCATAGAGGGCAAGTCCATGTTTACCCAGCCTGGCCCTTTTCTCCTCCCCTAGAGTCTCTGAAGACATCTGGTTTCTGTGTCAGCTCCCTGGCAGACAGATTCCTCCCCCCACCCCCAGCCTCTCACAATAAGAAGACCCCCTGGAGTGACAGTCACAATCTGTAGTGACAGGAATGGCATGGACCCATCAGCAGGAGGCTGTGACCAGTCAGAAAAGACATGGGATCAAAATGACCAGAATGCCTGTCCTAGGCTGCACAGCATGACAGCAGGCTGGGAGTTGGGGTACCTTCCACCAGTGGGCAGCCTGTGGCCTTCTGATTTTAGGATTGTTCTTTTTTAAGCACCAAAGGGGGCAAGAAAAGTTTCATCTTGCTCTGATGCACCCCTATTAACAAAAGGATTTGATCTATGAAATTTGGCTTTAGGCTGGGCTCCTGTAGCTCAGTGGGTAGGGCGCCGGCCACATACTCCGAGGCTGGCAGGTTCAAACCCAGCTAAACAACAACGACACCTGCAACAACAACAAAAAATAACCAGGTACTGTGGCAGGCACCTATAATCCCAGCTACTTGGGAGCCTGAGGCAAGAGAATCGGTTAAGCCCAAGAGTTTGAGGTTGCTGTGAGCTGTCACACCACAGCACTCTACCGAGGGCAACATAATGAGACTATCTCAAAAAAAAAGAAAAAAAAGAAATTTGGATTTAGTCAAAAGGGCACACTTAAAAAATCTAGAGGACCACACGTCCTGTCAGACAGGTCTCTGGTCCAGCTGCCTGCCTTGTGCCAGTCACAGCCTTCTCCTGCCCGCCCCTCCCCTCATAATCCTCATGTTTCCGAGACTCTAGATTCCTGGTCCCCAGCTTCTGTGTTGTTGACCTGTCTAATTTCAGCTCCTAATGTGAATTAATTTCCTCCCTCCCTCCCTTCCTTCTTTCTTCCCTCCTTCCCTCCCTAAGAAATCACTCTTCCTAGCTCACCCCTGTGCCTTGGGCCACTGTCCCACCAGCAATCTGCCAGCAGTTTACAAGGATAGCTTGGTCCGGGTGGCTACCAGGATTACAGTCTCTTTCCCATAAATGACTGCCTGGGCGAGGCAGCCGGAGTTCTTTGGTGCCTTTTGTGTCTGCCTGATCAAAATCTCACTCTGCTTGCTGTGGCCTCTCACCACCCCCCAGAGGATCCCATCAGAGCCACGCTGTGGGCTGAGGGATTTATAACCACTGCCCTCTGGGGGGATGTTCCCGCCTTTCCTTCGCCAGATGTCTTCCAGGCCCTGTTCCTTACCTCCCCCCATCCCTTGATGGTGCTCCTCTGTCCTCCCTAGAGATGGGCCTCCTCCCTGTTCTGGCTCCAGGGTCAATTTCATCACTTCACTGTTTATAGCCTTTGCAGGGATGATTTAAATCAGGCAAGGCTGACATTGACCTTCAGCAACACCCTCTCAAAAAGCACACAGCTTTGTCATAACCTGCTGTCCCAGTGAGACCCCTCCAAATTAACAATATGCAGCCAGTGGGAATCAGTAATGACTGCTTTCTGGCACCACAAAGAGTGGCCCATGGGAAGGGAAGTGACGGCTGCCAGTATGGATCCCTGATCTCTCTAGAACAGAGGCTCTGAGTGTTGAATCATCTTCCCTTCACTGACATCTCAGCTCCATCTTCTCTCCTTAATACCTTGCATTTCCTGTTCTCCAGGGCTGCGCTCAGACTTTGGGGACCCCTGCTTTACCTATGTCTGGAATGTTATAACAACCCCCCCCCCCTTTAGCCTTGTACACTTAAAGAGAACATAATCCAAAGCATTTGTGAAGCCTTATAAACCAAGCCCTCTGTAAGCACAAGCTCATTATAGTCACATTACACCAAGATGGCTCTGGGCAGAGTATAAGTGAAGAAACAGACGTGAAGAATGAAAAACCTTGGCTGAAAACACGGAGTGGTGACAGTTCAGAGGGTGACCCATAGACAAGAATCTATGCTTCCCCCCGGCACTGGGCCCCGCAGAGTCCATAAAGATGGGACGAGAATTTCCTTCCTTCTTCTTTCCCCATTTCCCTGACTTCGGGAGCAAAAGGACGGCACTGCGTGCACCAGCCTTCCAAAGTGTTTTTAGGGACAGAGAACCACAGCCTGGGAGAGTGGGAAGGGAATTCTTAAGTCCACTGTATAATTCATGTTACAAAGGCATAGAGAGGTTAAGTGACCTGCCAGCTGGCTGGCGGTTCCTTAAAGTCCAGGAATCTGTAGCAAGAGGCAAATGTGCACACAAATTTACCCGCTGAGAAAGCCGACAGGGCTGGGACAAGGCAGGCCTGAGGTCTGCTTACAGACATCCGGCCTCCCAGGGGTTTGCCCCTCCAGGGGTCAGGGAGACTCCCTCCGCTCACTCCAGCACAGGTGACTGCACAGCGGGCGCTCCACAGAGGTGCATTTCCAACCCCTCAATCAGAAGCTCATTTTTATCAAAAAGTGAAGATTAATGACTTAAAACGTGCCTTAAATCTGTCTTAGAGTTCTCCAAGGCTAGGTGGTGCTGAGGTTGCAAAGGCTCAGAGCAGCAGACAATATGAGCATAGCAGATCTGTGTTTGATCTGCAAAGGAATGAACTGGATGGGGGTGGGGGGCCGCACAATTAGATTGTGCTTTCCCACCCCTTCTCAAATAGTAAGGGGTTTGCTATTCCTCTCTGAAAGCTCAAGAGGCTCTTGTTTGGGCATGGGGGTAGAGGAAAGCTCTGTTTTTTCCCATCGTTGTCCTGGCCTTACAATGCTGCTAGTCTGTGTCCTGCTGAGATAGGGATCACACCAGACCTCATTCTTCCTGCAGCCATCGCTATCCAAATTGCAGGCAGTGTCCTTAAAAAAAAAAAAAAATGTCAAGGCTCAGCCCCTATAGCTCAGGCGGCTAGAGCGCCAGCTACATACCTGGGAGCTGGCGGGTTCGAATCCAGCCCGGGCCTGCCAAACAACAATGACAACTATAACCAAAAAATAGTCAGGCATTGTGGTGGGCGCCTGTAGTCCCAACTACTTGGGAGGCTGAGGCAAGAGAATCGCTTAAGCCCAAGAGTTTGAGGTTGCTGTGAGCTGTGACGCCATAGCACTCTACCCAGGGCAAGAGCTTGAGACTCTGTCTCAAAAAAAAAAAAAAAGTCAAGTAGCCTTGAAGGCCAGAATTGCTAACCCAGACGCATTCAATAGTGGCATCACAGGAGATTTGAAAGGGCCTCTGTTTCTCTTCCCTTTAGGTCCTAACATCAGAAGCACAGATACAGAGGAGGAACTACTCTTTTTGTTTGTTTGTTTTTGAAAACCTCTGCTCCCTCAGAGCCACGTAGCAAGTTTGCTGGAAGGTGTGTGCCTGGCATCCTGGCTGACGTTGGTTCATCTCTCTCTCCCACTGGGGGTGGAAAACAGCCCGGGCCTGTTAACCAACTGCTAACTCAACTGTGGTTCCCCACGCCAGCTTTCTTTTGGTTGACCAAAGACGTGGAGTTGGTTGACTCTTTCGCTTTCCTGGGCCTGCCTTCTTCCATCCAAGTCAGCAAGAGGGAGGGATTCGAGGAATTGAATAAAAGGTCTTTCTTTGGGCACCTCAAGGAACATATTTTGATGATTATCTTCGGCAGAGTCCACAGAGTGGGTTTTCAAAACAGCCACTTGGGTCAGTAAAAATGATTTCAGAGTCTTCTTAGGAGCTATATTTAAAGTACAGAATAGCTATAGTTTAAGATTGGAGAATGCTATAATTAAGGTTGCAAAATTGATTTTATTAGAGCCCTCCTGCCACAGGCTTCCTCTGTGAGTTTGTCTACAATCGTTGGGAATCTGTCTGCCCCTCTCAATTCTAAGGAATTTGGTCCTTTCTGTTCACATTCTCCTGCTTTACAAGTTGCCCCTGTCTGCCTCCCCGGCTCTAGAAGTTTCTTCCAGCGCTCAGATCATTTTGAGATTCTTACACTCTTGCACCCCAAAAGCCATATCTGCTCCTCTGAGACAGGCTCCTCTCCCATTCCTGCCAGCTCTTTTGCTGTGTTCTTAGTGACTACGGAGGCTGTGGGTAAATCCCTTGTTAGCCTAAACCCTCTTGGTCCTAAATGACTTTCTTTGCCCTTGGTTTTTCTAATGGGGATCCTATCAACCTTGGCACAATTCTTCATCAGATGGCGTCTACTCACCCTAGACCGTCATTTAGCATCCTGGACTTGCTATCTGGGTGCTGGCAGCAATCCCTGGTTGTGATGACAAAATGCGTTTCTAAAGTTCAAGGGCTGGTGATGCCTCCATTTAAGGTGAGAACCCAGGTTGTTCACTCAGCACAGCAGAGCCCCATCACACACACACTGGTCTCATGCTTTGTGCCTCCTCTGCTTCCCTGAACCCCAAAGATTCAGTGCTGCGGGAGAGGTGGGCATCACCAGTTTTCTTGGTCCCTGCTGTCACCTCTGACCACCCTCTGCCCTATATCCCTCTCACAGGGCATCGCCCTCCCTCCTATTACCTTCATATCCCTGTGTGTAAACATCAGGAGACTGTCTGCTTCACAGAATTGCTGTGAAAACTCAGAGAAAATGTGAAAAGTACCCAATACACAGTAAATACCTGATAAATGGTAGTGACAGTCATTTGCATTAGGATTATTTTTCTAGCCCACTCCAATTAATACTGTCATTTACTGCCGTTTCCCCCACCCCTTTCAGGACCAATTTCCAACTTTCTTTTTTTTTGAGACAGAGTTTCACTATGTCTACCTGAGTAGAGTGCTGTGGTGTCACAGCTCACAGCAACCTCAAACACTTGGGCTTAAGCGATTCTCTTGCCTCAGCCTCCCAGTAGCTGGGACTACAGGCGCCTGCCACAAGGCCTGGACATTTTTTTTTGTTGTTGTTGTTGTTGCAGTTGTCATTGTTGTTTAGCAGGCCTTGGCTGGGTTCAAACCCTTCAGCCCCGGTGTATGTGGCTGGTCCCCTAACCACTGAGCTATAGGTGCTGAGCCCAATTTCCAACTTTCAAGAACTCTGTTTTTCAAAACATGTCCTACAGGCTCGGCGCCTTAGTTCAGTGGTTAGTAGTTCACCTGCAGTCCCAGCTACTTGGGAAGCTGAGGCAAGAGAATCGTTTAAGCCCAAGAGTTTGAGGTTGCTGTGAGCTGTGATGCCAAAGCACTCTACCCAGGGCGACATAGTGAGACTTTGTCTCAAAAAACAAACAAACAAACGAAAAAAACCCCATGTACTACAGAACACTAGGCCCAAAACAGTCTTTGTAAAAAAGCGTTCTTTGGTCAAGTAAGTTTGGAAAATACTGTCACCATTTTGGAGATTCACATAAACAGTAAACATTTTTGTAAAGTCCTGCAAAAAAAAAAAAAAAAAAGTCTATTTGAATCTGTTGAATTCTATGCTCCTCAGATGTATCTGACCATAGAACTTCCTGCCAATGTGGAAAAAGTAAAGTGTCTATCAGTCCTATAGAATGAGTATTCAGAGGCATCCCAGTTTTGGGAAACACTGTTTTGGATTATGACAGCAGCTGGATTGGATCACTCCTCATCCTGTCTCCTGCCAACACCTTGAATGGAGTCAACATGCACATTGAAACTCACAGATTTCATATCCTTGAGCATCTTCCTTTCCTAATCCCCACTGCACCAAACCTTCCCACCCGCTCCTCCACCAGGCTGTCTTCATCCTGAGCTCCCCAGCCCCATCCCCAGGGCAAGCTTCAGCCCCCTGGACCCTGTAGCTCTGTTCCTGGGTCATGGTGCCCTTCAGTCCTCCCTCTGCCTTCTCTGCTCTGAGCCAGGGTGGCCCAGAGCTGCCAGAACATGGCAGAGGTGGTGTGTACTGGACTCCAACCCAGCCTGCCGTCTGGATCCTCACTTCAGGTTCCTGAGTTCCTCCTCCCGTTAGCCCACCTAATGCTCTGAACAGGACCTTTCATCCCCTCCTTTCTGAAAAGATCGAAATTGTGAGGTTCCAACAGCTTCTTTTATCTTCCACTAACTCTCTCCAGATGCCTAAACCTCAAACCCAGCGTAGGCGGGGCAATGGAAAGGGGCGGGTAGTAAAGCTGCAAAGGCGCGGGTCGCCCCTGACTCAGCAATCTCGCTTCTAGGAACCGCTTTCTAAGAGGGTAATTATACAACGAGGCAAAGATATACAGGGAAAGGTGATCCTTGCAGAGATATACAGGGAAAGGTGATCCTTGATATCCATCAATAGGGGATTGGTTAAATGAATTCTTGTAAAGTTTTATTACAGGTGCTATGCAACTCATAAAAAATGAGTGCAGATCTACCGTTATTACCTGGGGAAAAATATCTATGTCCCACTGCTGATTTTAAAACTATTTATGACAAAATAACACAGATAGTATCATCTCACCTGTGTGGAAAAAAATCTGTGTGCAAATATACATGCAAAGATTTGGGGAAGAATGCTCATCTGCACCTTGTCATTTATTTATCTTAGCAGGGTAGGATTTCATGTGAGTAACTTTTTTCCCTTTTCTGATTGTTCTATGTTATAAAATAATGACCTTTTGTACTATAAAAAGATTTAAAAAAAATTTTTATTGCAGTTTTTGGCCGGGGCTGGGTTTGAACCCACCACCTCTGGTATATGGGGCTGGCGCCCTACTCCTTGAGCCACAGGCACCACCCCTACAAGAAGATTAAATGCAGCTAGTAATGGAAAGAGTCTTATGGCTACAGCCATCGTATCTCCTTCCCTCAATCTTGACAGAGAACCTTGCTTCTTTCTGCAGCGAGTCTCCCCTCATTCCACTCACTCTGTCCCCCATGCCCTTCTCTTCTGTCACTCTACCTTCCACTGAGCTCAGGCCATGCTTGCCTTGAAAGTCCTTGATGCCAGGCCCCACTTCTCTCTCCAGCTACCTAGTTCCTCCCCCGTGCAACTCGGTCCCCTCTGCCCCATGCAACCCAACTGCCTTGCTCCTCATCAGCAAATTCAAGGCCAACTCTGCTGATGACCAACACTCAACATGATGGGTCTTTCTTCCCTCTCTGAACTTTCCATGACATTCCCATCACACCCCTTCGCTCCTTCCACAAGCTCATTTTCTTCCTCCTACTCTCCAGAAGTCGAGATTCCCAACACGGGCTAAAGCCATATGAGAACGTCTCAAGGGAGAAGTGGCAAACAGGGGAGGGCTGGTCCACATGACACAATCGGAAGTCCTTTATGGGGCACTGAGGGCTTCTCTGGGTCAACCCTCAACTCCAGGCAATCTTTGACCATCACCACTAAACACACCTCCCCGAGGACCTCACACCCCGCCTCTGCCAGCAACACTTCCTGCCTCTTCTGAACGGCCGGATCCAAGTCTTCCCACCCTCTCACCCCTCCCTGAAGCCCTTATGAGCCACCCCACATAGAAGGCTCTTTCTCTGGGGACGCCCACTGAACCCACTGTATGTTTGGTTCCTGTCTCAGGACTAGCGTGGCTCCTCCCCAGGGTGCAGGTAACCCAGAATAACCAGCTTTTAGCTTCGGTGAAGGCGGAACTAAAGGTATCTCATCTGACCTTGAAGATGTCTGCAAGTCTCCTCCTGGAAGGGCCGGGGACTCTGTTGGGAACATGGGTCTGGAGCTCAAAGAAGTAAATCTGGCAGCATGAGCTATTCCCATGTGTCCAATCTGTGAGACTGGGAGTGACTGTCCAGGGGATGGGTGCCCAGTGAGAACTGAAGAATCCAGGGCTGAGACAGCAGAATCACCCAGGAGGAGCGGGAGGAAGAGAATCCACCACCCTAACCCCCTCCCTGGGACCCCCCTTAGGACATTTATCGCTTCTAGTCTTTTTGAACAATTTGGCACAAACCCTAAGCATTCCAGTCTAGCAAAGGGTAAGCTCCTTGAGGAAAAGGACAGTGTTTGAGCTCTTCATCACATCATTATGCTCATTAGACGCACACAAACATAGACCCTGGCACCCGGCAACTGGTTGATCGATGTTGGTTAAAACACAAGTTGCATCTTCCATCAAATACCTGCATGAGGTTCTGGGGGCACTGCAGGCGGACTCTTGCCTTGAAGGATCCCTGAGCATCTGGCACCGAGAGGTACACACCCAACAGATGTAACAAACACCCCGCTGAGTGCCAAGGACAAGGCCGAGCCCTGACTCTCATGATGTTCACACGCGGATACTGCACTGTGGGATTATCCAGTCCATGTGGACAAGGGAACTGAGCCCAGGGACCCAGGAGTACCAGTGACTTTATCTCAGTGATAAAGCTGGTCTGGGACAGGGCTGGGGCTGACCTCCGACTTCAGTGTTCTTCATACACACGCACACACACATACTAAACTAAACATAACTCACACTCGGGGTGTATGTGAGCAGCACAGCTAGCCATTCTGCCCCCAGAGCATGCTCTAACCCCCAGAGCAGCTGCCCATCCTTCACAGAAACTGCCATGCTGTCCAGTGCAGCTACGGAGAAGCAGAATGCTGTCCCTTCTCTCTCCAGTTAAGTTTGGGATGTGAGTCTTCAGTTATTGAAATGACCTCAGCTTGGTAGCTGGCCTTTCTGTTGGGGGGCTGTCTGAGGATTTGAAGCCAGATCTCCAACCTAAGCCCCTGGAACCTCCTGAGTTGGGCTGTCTGGTGGCTCTTTTCACTACATCAGCTCCTTTTCTTATAGCCCTTCTAGCTCCTTCCAGTGCCCTGCGGTCTGGGGACAGGCTAAGGCTTTATGAAGGACCCGGCCTGGCCCTCCCTCCCCCAAGTGAATGTATCTCCTCCCAGGCAGTCAAGCCCTGTGGGCAGCCCCCTTCCCTCCCTGCCCACCTGGCCCATGGTGTAGGCACTGCTCTCTGATTCTTGGGGAGAGGCTGTTCAACCCACTCTTGGGGAACGGTGACTCTGGCCGTGCCCTGTTCACTGTGGCTGGGCACAAGCCTCTCAGGGGCAGAGGAGAGGCCATGTCGCAGGCCCACTTCCAGCCACCACTCCACTGAGTCACTTCCACTCCCCAAGTGGTGCTCAGGGACCACCCAGGACAGGGGTGGCGAACAAGGTAACAAAAAACACCTGACTGAGCATGTTATATTATGTGTTTAATGTATTATTGTTAAAATTATATGCTTTTGTGTGAGTGTTTGTCTGTTTTGGCAGGTCACTGCCTGGTGTGGCTCTCTGACTCTCACAGTTTAAAATTTTGGCTCTTTGTGTCGAACTTGTTCGCCACCCCTGACCCAGGAGAACAGTCCAGAGAGGACAGATGACAGGCCAGAACTAGAGTTCATGTCTTTGATTCTCAAATCTGTCACCTTCACAGTGAACCAGGCTGTGTCTTGGGGGTCTGGGAGGGCTCCTATGTCAAGGTCCCCTCCCTCTGGAGGTGTGGAAACATCCCACAGGTGACTGCTAATGGCTCAGACAGGCCAATGGGAAGCTCTGAGGTGGGCTTGTCACTAGAGGACTCTTGGTGACAGCCAAGAGTCCCCTAGAAGCATGTGGGACAGGGACCAGGTGCCAGCTTGCAATAAAAGATGTGGCATCCCGGGAGGCCCAGCCAGCTGGCCATGGGGCAGAAGGGGCCTTGGGTGGAAATGGCTCTGCTGGCAGAGTGGGCCCTGGACCTTGGCCACTGGTGGGTTGGGCAGCCCAACAAGCATGTTTTCTTAAATCCTGTCCTTGCAACGCCTCTTTCCCCCCATAAAACATCACATCACCATGTTTGCTTTGAGCAGGGGTGTGAGCCTTTGCCAGCAGATGTAATTTGAAGATCAGAGTGGCCTTTGGAGGGGTACAGGGAAGGCTTTTCCGGAATGGGCTGCCTGCCTGTGCTGCTGGGCACTTTAGTTTTTCCACACGGGTGAGAAAAATCCTAGTTTTTCACATCCTGCAGATCTCCAGGGCCAAATATTTGCTGTCTGCCCTGCCGTTTCCATCACAGGTAGAGATGGCGGCCCCTCCTGGCTGGGACACAGCCCCACCTTCCCCCAGTTCTGCAGCCTGCGTTCCCTGGGATGTTATGGGAGATCCCAGAGGGCTTCCCAGAGAACGGAGGAAAAAACACAAGAGCAGCCCTCAAGACCTCAGTGGATGAAAATCCCGCCCTGCATGTGGGGAGGCCGATGTTTTGAGCAGGAAAGGAGGTGAGAGGCAGGGCTCAGGCTTCTGTCTGGCCTCCCCTCAGAAGCAAGAAGGCCCCAGAACCCGATGCCCCGAGTCCACAGGTCCTCTTTAGACACCTACTCTCAAATACACACTCTCCTTTCATGCCAGCTCTTTTGTCCTCATGGCACAGGATCCTGGCCCTGCCTGTCCATCCCTCACGACATGTCTCTCACAGCATCTGTTATGGGCAGAGCCCAAAGCACTCCAAAAACACGCAGCACTGACCACCACCATCCACGCCCAGGGCAGTGCAGCCGAGACCTGGGCTAGGATGTGGCCTCACGCCATGCTGGAGGCTTCTGGTCGTGTCCTGTCCTGGCCTGCTGATGGAGGAGGGTGTAGCTTGGAGGATGTGGCAGCAAGAGCTCGGTGGGTGCTCCTCACTGCCACCAAGGGAACTCCCTGAGGTTTATGATAACTTGCTCAGCTGCTCCTGGACAGCCCTGCACATGGTGGGGCCACAGAGACAGAAAGTCCCTGAGGCCAGAGGGAAGGAAGCATACAGAGTCAGGTGTACTCTGGATTAGAAGCCAAGAGGCCTGGGCTCTTGTCCCCTTGATTATGGTGACTCAAGCAAGTCACTTCTCCTGTCCACAGGACCAGCAATGTAATTTGTGGGGCATTGTGAAATAAAAAACAGGGGGGGTTTCCTTTTCTTAAAAAAAAATTATTGAGACTTTTAAGGCAGCATCAGCAGAGCATTAAGCCAAGGGTGGGACCCTGCGAGATGGCACAGGCTGCACACTCATGAAGCCACTGCACTGCCTGGGCCTCAGTCTCCACAACTACCCAGTGTAGAGGCTGCATGGTGGGAGTAGAGTCAGAGTTTTGTCTGGGAGGCCCTTTCTTCCATAGAGCCCTCAGCCCTTATACTACAAAGACAGGTCCTCCGCCCCCCGACCTGCCAGAAGCACCTGAGAGTACAGTGTAGGGCCTGGGAGGCTCTGGAAGGCCCTTCTCAGTTTCAACTTTGAAGTCTGTGAGGTGGTGAGGTTCCCCTGCCTGCACACAAGCATCTGCCGGGGGCTCTCTGGGAGGGTTATTGAAAGCACCAGAGATGGGCATTTTAAAAACCTCAAAGGCTCTCTATCTCATAGGATGGCTCCAAAGTTGGTTTCTGCTCTAGTCTCAAAATGAGCTTGAAGATCAACCATGCTCTCTCTTGGTCATCAAAAAACCCAAGCCTGGAAATGCCCCCTGTGGACACTCGTGGATTTTGTTTTCATCTCAAAAACCAACTGCAGGTTAATGTAACCTGCTCAGCTGCTGACGGCACCCACCCCCCAGCACTGGACCACAGGCCTTCCCAGCTGCTTGTCCCAAGGAAGTCTAAGGACAGGTCAGGCAGAGTTCAAAGGTTGGGAGGGACAGAGCCTGGGTGCTGGGGGGCTGTGACACAGCAGGTCTCTTTGGGGGAAGGGCTGAAGTTCAGGAGGAGAACCCTAGGCGGGACCCTTGAGGGAAGAATCTGGGTGGGGGCTGCAGGAGCCTGGGGACACCTCCTCAGGGCAGAGATCCATGCTGCTGGGAAGTCCAGTGATGACACCTTTCTGCGCTGGCTGGTTCAAGGGATCAGAAACTTATCTGGACTTGAAGATTGTTTGTGAGGATAGAGCTACCGCCAAGGGCAGGGCTGCACAGAGCGTGTACACGTGTGAGCGACCCCATCCTCCCAATCCGCTCTCCTCCCTCCGGACTCAGGGGCTCCTCCGTCCTGTCCTCCCGGGACCTTTCTCAGGATGGCTAAACGGCAGGGAGACAGCCCAGAGGCTCCCTCGCCCGCCTGCAGGCCTGGGAGCTGCCCCCGGGGCCGCACGCTGCTTACCTTTCATGGTCCCTCCTGCCGGGCCTCGGGAGGGCCCCGCGCGGGTGCTCGAGCTGCGGTGGAGCCGGGGGCCGCAGGTCCTCCCGGGGCGCCGATCGCCGCCCTACGCGCCGCCCCCGGCCGTGGGGCTCGGGCGGACAGTCATGCTCCGGCGGCGGGCCGAGGGGAGGGCCGCGGGGTCGCAGCCGGGGACGCCCCGCCGGGCGCCTAGCGCCGCGCCCCGCCGCCCGGAGCGCGCATCCCGCCGCCGCCGCCGCCGCCCGCGCTTCCCGCTGGGCCCGGAGAGGTCTGCCGCCGCCCCGCGCCCGCGCCCGGCCTCCTTCTGCCTCTCCCTCCTCCCTCCTCGTCACTTCTTGGGCTCCGGCCCAGATCAACTTCCTTGGTATTTTCAAAACTGCCGCGGCCGGCCTCTTTGTGCCGCCGCCGGGGCCCCGAGGCCCGCCCGCGCCTGCAGACCCCGCGCCCGGCCTCGAACCCGGCCCGCCGCGTCCTCCCCGCCCGGGATCGCCACACGCCCGGGCCGGGCTGCGAGGGGAGGCCCCGGGGGAGGGCGACTTCAGCCTGGGGACCGCCACGTGGCTGGGGCGGGGACCCCAGATTTCAGTCCTGCGTGTTCTTCTCACCCGTCTGTGGGGTAAAAGGCCTGGCGGAAGGATTTCTGGGTTCCAGCCCCAGCTCCAAACGTTCAGGACCGTCCCTGTTTTAGCGCGGAGAGCTCCAGGTCCTGGGCAAATGGGGACGGTTGATCGCCTCATGGGCATCCTGTGACTTTGAGCATCCACTTCACGTCTCCAATTTTTAGGTTTTTGCACGAAAGAACCAGACCTGGAGCGCTCCCAGATTCTGTAATTTTGTTGCTGGAGGCGCCAGTGACATCTGATGGGAAGTGACCTCTAGCAGAGACTCGGCCTTAAGCGCTCCTTTGGATCCTGTGCTCATTTTTCGTTGATTGAATAAACATTTACTGAGCACCTGCCCGGTACCAGGCTCTGCCCCAAGCTTTGGGTAGTGTAAGGAAGGTTTCACACGCCCAGTCTGGTGGGCAGAGCCAAAAAGCTAGCACGCAACCACACAGAGGTGGATGAGCATCATGAGAAGAACGTGCAGGGAGACAGAGGACCGTAGACTGGGGACTGTCCAGCCTGGTCTCTGATTGCCGCACTCAGCATCACCAAGGCCTCCACGCCACCCCCGTTTCAGGCTGGAGTAAAAAGCAAGTGAGGCTCAAGGGGACAGAGACTATCTCCTAAGTTGAGAGCAGAGAAGTCACCACGGACAGCCACCGCTGTTCAGGAATTTTAGATCAGAAAAGGCAACACTGTCCTCTCTCATCTCCTCCACCTTGCCATGCCAAGCTTGTACTTGGCAAAGTGCCTTACCTCCATTATCTCTGCAGAACCTCATGACAGCTTTGAGGAACTATGCCTGCCCATTTTGCAGATGAGAAGAGCGAGGTTTAGGGAAAACATAAGGGTAAGAGTCATTGTGTACTCCTGTGACCTTGTATTATTATAATATCTAGGCCTGAGCCTGTCTCCCCGGATAGTGGCGTGGATCAGGAAAGCTGCTTTATAATCACTGGGGAGATATTCACATCAAAGAGACTTTTACATTGGAGGTTACCTGTATGTTAACTTCTTTAATGCTCACATCAGCCCTATGAGGTAAGCACCATAATTGTCCTCAGTTTTCGGAGGAGGAAACTAAGTCGTGGAGGGGATGAATCATGTGCTCAGAATCCTATAGCTAGTGAGTAGAGACCTTGGGATTTGAACCCAGGCAGCTAAATCCAGCCACAGAGATCCACACTGCATCACAGGAAGTCCTCAAATATTTGTTGACAGAAAGAAAAATGTGGGAATGTAAAGTAGTCCGGTTATTATGGAAAACAGTATGGACGTTCCTGAGAAAAATGAAAATAAAACTGTGTGATCCCGCCATCCCACTGCTGGGTTCATACATCCAAAAGAAAATAATCCAGTAGGTGGAAGAGACACCTGCACTCCATGTTATTGCAGCACTATTCCCAATAGCTACGATATGGGTTCCACCTAGATGTTCTTCAACAGAGTAATGCATGAAGAAAACAGGACACAGACATGCAATGGAATACGATTTGGCCATGAAAAAGAAAGACAACTATTGCACGATCTCACTCATCTATGGGTTCTAAAACGGTGGAGCTCCTGGAAATAGAGAGTAGAGCATGGAGAGGGAAGAGGAGAAGGCAGAAGTAGAGAACTTGGCTGATGGGTAAGAACATACAGTTAGGCTGGGTGCCTGCAGCTCAGTGGGTAGGGCGCCGGCCCCATATACCAAGGGTGGTGGGTTCAAACCCGGTCCCTGCCAAACTGCAACAAAAAATAGCTGGGTGTTGTGGCGGACACTCTACCAAGGGTGACAAAGTGAGACTCTGTCTCTAAAAATAAACAAACAAATATATGGTTAGATAGAATGATTACTTTCTAGTATTCAGTAGCACAGTAGGGAAATTCTAGTTAACAAAAATGTATTGTGTATTTCAAAATAGCTAGAAGAGGATTGGAATGTTCTCAGCACAAAGAAAAGATAAATGTTTGAGGTGATGGATATTCTTATTACTCTGGTTTGATCACTATACATTATGTACATGTATCAACACGTCACACGTACTCCCAAAGTATGTACAACTATGATGCCTCAATAAGAAAAAGAAAATAAATTAGAGCCTACCTCATTAAAAAAAAGAACAAACAAACAAAAAAAGATCTATGCTTTCTTTCGTTGGTGGTAAAAGGCCTAACCCTGGAGTGAGGGGTGCTGACTCACAGCTCTTGCCCTTCTGGGATGGGAGAGTGAACAGTGCAGGTTGGCCCTGGGGGGTTGTTACAGTAATGTAGACACAGCAATTAAACAGCGCTGGTGTGTGATTGGAGATGGACCCTGCAGGAACAGAGCAGGCCCCCCACCCTGGAGAGGTACAGAAGATGAACCCCAGTTCCAAAAGGATTTTGGAGAGAAGGGCCCAGCCTTGTACAGTGGCAACAAAGAAGAGAAGATTTAGCAGACAGCAGAGGTCAAAGTTAATAGCAAAGGAGGCAGCAAGAGGAGGTAAGGGATGAGCCAGTCCCCATCACTGAAGGAGGAGCAGGGAGGAGATGCTGCCCCAGCCTTTGGGGGGAGCTCAACAGCCAGAGGTGGTCCCAGGATCAACTGGGAGAGAACAGATTACGAGGTCATTGGGATGTGGCACAAACTGTGATTTCAGATTAGAAGCACAGCTGGAGTAGGATGGGGTCGGGAAGGCAGACCTGCCTAATCTTAGTGCTATTTTTAACTTGAGCTGGCTGGGGGCAGGTGACTGCTGCACAGGAGCTAGACTGTGTTGAAAGGCAAAGGAAATAGCTGAAATGCAGAGGCCATTGAGAGTGCAGAAAATGGAATCCCTGATGCCCGAACGCTCCCTGTGTAAATGCATTAAGAAAGTCCACCTTGGCTCTTTGGAGCAGTGTTATTTGCTCAGAATATTTCAGTTTGCCCCAGCCCCTTGCCTTAAAGTCTCATTAAAGGTCTCCCTTTCTCTTTCCTGCTTTAGGGAGAAGACATCCTTCTTTCTCTAACCTCTTCATCCATATTGCAGCATTTAACCTGCACTAGTCAGAGTTCCAGAAAAATGGAACCAATAGGATTCATGTATATACGTATATATTTCTTTATAATTCTACAGTTACAGATGTAGGTAAAGTGAGGGAGTTTATACAAATAGAGATAGAAATAAAGATTGTT
Source organism: Loris lydekkerianus (assembly GCA_963574355.1). Classification (NCBI taxonomy): domain Eukaryota; kingdom Metazoa; phylum Chordata; class Mammalia; order Primates; family Lorisidae; genus Loris; species Loris lydekkerianus. The sequence continues at coordinate 67,246 of CAUYPK010128951.1, forward strand.
TTAAGGACTTGGTTTGCAAAATTATAGAGATTGCCATGTCCAAAAAAATTATGGAGATTGCCTTGTCCAAAATTTGCAGGGCAGGCTGGAGACCCAGCGAAGAGTGCCTGTTGCAGCTTAAGTACTAAGGCCATCCAGAGGCAGAATTCTCTCCTCCTCAGAGCAACTCAGTCTTTTTTCTCTAAGGCCTTCACCTGATTGGATGAGGCCCACCCACATTATGGAAGGTAATCTGATTTACCCAGTTTGCTGACTTAAATGTTAATCTCTTTCTAAAAAATAGAAACATCTAGAATATTTGACCAAACATCTGGGAACTGTGGCTTATTCAAGTTGACACATGAAATTAACTATCACAGTCACTGTTGACAGCTCCTTTTTGATTATCTCTTCTCTGGTTTATCTGATCCTACATATTTCTGGTTCTCCTAAACTTTAAATTCTCTTTCTCTGTTGGCTCCTCCTATTGGTATATTTTCCAAATATAAGCGTTTCCTATCCTTATGCCAGTCAGTGTAAATAGCACTCATTGCTGTAGTGACAATCCCCATATCCCTCTATCTTAATACAACTAAAGTTTATTATTCACTCACACATCACAACCCGAAAAGGGTTGGGTAGTTCTCTTCCAAATGGCAACTCAGGGACCCAGGGACATTCCATCTTGTCATATACCACTATCTTCGGTAAATAGTCTCTAAGGTTGCTATAGAGTAGGAGAGAGAATGGAAGATCACACATAGAATTTCTTGGGCTGGCTGGAAGTGCTATGTGTATACAGCACTTCTACCAACATTCCGATAACCAGAGCTCAGTCACAGCATGAGGGCTTGAAAATAAGAGGTAGTCACATGCCCTGGAAGGGGAGGAGAAGGACGCATCAGGGGGCGCCAGCGTTCTCTGCATAGTTCACCTTCCAGGCACCTGTTCATTCTCTTCTTTTCCCATATAAAGTACACCCTTCCCCATGGAGGCAACTCAAATTTCTGCCTGGCCATTGCATGGAGCTGGAATTCCAGGCTCTTTGTGCGAGTCTTTTTTGTCAGGTCTGCACGTGGCTCCATGTAAAGTGGAGGATCACGGATCAGCTAACCACAATAAAAATGCCCATCTAGAAAAGGAAATAATAACACAGAGTCTGTCCATGGAAGTATTGAGATCCCATGTATGCTGTGAAGACCCCTAACTCCAGGGTGGGGGAAATCCTTTGCTTAAGTCTTGATTCAGATCCCTGGACGAGCTGTCCTGTCTGTCAGATGACAGGCCGTACCCTCTGGAGGGTGCATGCTGGTCTGCTATCCTCTTTGGACACATGGTTACTGCTGAGTCACCATTCCCGAGGGCTCCTTAATTTTCACAGCCCACGTCTTCCTGGAGCAAGGCTGTGTCAGCTCCAACAGTCAAGGACAGTTAAAGGACAGGTAAAAGTCTGGGCACAGACTTTTGGCCACAAAGCTGGCTTTGTGGGCAATGAAAGACTCCCAAAATTTTGGCAAAATCTCATCTATTTGCTTCCATGGGCCAGTGACCACACCCACACCCAGAGTGTTTTTCTAGCTGTTTCCCAAACCTGCATATTTATGTCTTTGTCTCCTCTCTTTAAGGACAGGTAGCTGCCTTGATGCTATTAGACTTGACTGGGGAGGCCTCATCGTTAATCTAATTGTTTCACCTGGCTAGGTCTAAATTGGCCTTGCATGCTGAAATCCTCTCTAATCTCGTTCTGCTATTCGGGATCTAGAAGCAGGTTGGTATTTTCCTCTCTCTCAGGCTTAAATTTTCTGGAGTGTTTATTCCCTCTCGTTTCTCTTTGCAAACCAGCCACTTTTCCCAAGCACATTTCTTTCTTGTGTTGTTTCTGCCAAATACCAACAATAGCAGAGAACACACACTTCGGCTTAGATTCTTCCCCCAAAGCCTGCCGACTGAGTAGGAAATAGCACAGGGTCTGCTAACTACCAATGTTTTTGCCATTGCTGTGCAATATTTACTCATTTACTTTGTTATTGTAATGGTATTTCATTTCAAGATATCAATTTCTAGAGTTGGTAGCACCAGCTCTAACAAGTGACTGCACGATTTTAATGACAGCACAATGATTGCTTATTTCTCATTCATATCACAATCCATTGCAGGTTGGCTATCTCTCTTCTGGATGGTGACTCAGGAATCTAGAGTCCTTTCCTCTGTGGTGCTACCATCTTTAATATGTATCCTCCAGGATTGTGGAAGACGGGAAAGAGAGATTGGAGGAGTGTGTGATGAATATGATTGGGGCACAGGCCTGGAGGAGGCACACAGTCACCATTAGTCGTGTTCCTTCCATTAGCCAGACCTCAAATCAATGGCTTCAACAAATGGGCAAGGCAGGGAGGAAATATCCTTCGGCTTGGTTACCATGAAGAAGGCGGGAGAAAGAAGGATGTTGGTGAGCCCTGAAGTTCACTAACAAGCCCCTCCTCAATCCAGACCTTGGCAGGTTTCACCTTTTCTCCCTTAATGAACTCTGTAATGCCACAGAATTGAACTCCAGACTGTGTTGCTATCCTGGTTTCTTCCAAATTATTACCACTTTGAAAGCTAAAGAGCAAAATATTTTTGAGAAGACACAGAAGGCCAATCAAGGGTATTTCACAATAATGTTCCAACAAATCTGGTTCTGTAGCAAAAAGTTAAACCCCATTCTTTATTAATTTCAATTGAAAATGATAAAAAAGCTATTCCTGGTGGCAGGTGCCTATCGTCCCAGCTATTCAGGAGTCTGAGGCAGGAAGATTGCTTGATCCAAGGAGTTTGAGCCCATCCTGGGCAACGTACCAATAAAGACATTCTTAAGTAAGACAGGAAATCCAGAAATTATAAAGAGATGATTAAAAAGTGTCACTTACATAAAGAATTTTAAAAGCCTGTATTATCAAAGGTAAAAGACAAATGAGAACTTGGTAGAAAAAACATCTACAGTGCAGGAAGGGTTACTTTCTCTATGTATGTAAAGAGTTCCTATAAAATGATAGAAAAAAAAAATGAATAACCTGATAAAATGAGCAAAAAATATGGATAGGGAAGTCACAGAAAAAGAAATTTCATTTAAAAACAAAAAGTCGAAAACAGTAACTATATAGAGAGATTAGGGTGGCAAAATGTCATTTTTCATCCACCAGATTGGCAAAAATTCAAAATGACAACAACATTTAACCCGATGACTGTTCGGGAATGGGCATTCTCAGAGACGGTGATAGTCACAGCAATCTTGCAAAATTTGTAAATGCAGATTACACCTTCTCTTTTATCCAGCAATCTCAATTTAAGAATCTAGTTTATATGAAGACACATGGGCACTAACAAATTAGAATGCACGCACAAGGTTTTTACTGCTGCACTGCTCAGGGTGGCAGGAAAAATTGGACTAAGGGAATGGCTGAATACAATATGTTCATGAAATACTATGTAGCTACTCAAGAGCATGGGTTAGGTCTACCTGTGTATGGACTTGGAAGGAGGACCATAATATTTAATTAAGTGGAAAAGAGTAAATAGCAGAGCAATACGTATTATATGATTTTATAGTTAAGAGAAAAAAGCAATGTCCATTATTTATACACACACACACACACACACACGTATTCTGAATGTGTGGATTTAAATAGACACTTGGCCAGGCACAGATTATGGCTCACACCTGTAATCCCAGCACTTTGGGAGGCTTCCTTGCTTGAAGCTAGGAATTTGAGACCAGCCTGGGCAACAGAGCAAGAACCCATCTCTACATATTAAAAAGAAAAAATAAAAAAATTAAATGGATACCCACTTGCTTTCAAAGCAGGAGATTGAAAACAGGATCAAAAGTAAGACAGAGAAAGAGGTTGGCACCTGTGGCTCAGTGAGTAGGGTGCTAGCCCCGTATACTGAGGGTGGCAGGTTCAAACCCAGCCCCGGCCAAACTGCAGCAAAAAAAAAAAAAAAAAGAGTTGTTAATAAAAAAAAATAAGACAGAGAAAGAAAGAGAGGAAGGGAGAAAAGAGGGCAGGGAAGAAGTGAGGAAAAGGAAGATGAGTACTCACTAAATGTTAACTGTTCTTTCTGAATCTCTGTTTAAAACGGCTTCTGTGTCTTTGTGGACACCACAGCCTGTCTCAGAGGTCAACTCAAACCAACCTGAGAAGCACTGGGTGTTACAAGGTAAGAGGAGGTATCTGAAGTCTCACTTTGTTCCAGAAGGGTAAAGGACCTTTCCCTGTAAGGAAATACATTTAACTCGAGACGTAATATTGATTTTCAAATATTTGAAGGGCTGTCTTGTAGAGGAGTCATCAACTTATCACACATTGCCTTAGAAATAAGACAAAATTTGGTTATAAGAAGGCAGAGTTTGGCTTCAATGTCAACAAAAACTTGCTAAGATTCTTTTGACACCCCCCCCCCCCCATTTTCTATAACTTGAGAATGATACCAATACTCTAACAAAGGCAGAGAGAAGCAGTGAGGATCACCTGGACTAGTGTGTCAGCCAGGAATTTGTTACTCCGGAAGCAGGGGTCCTCAACTTGGGAAGCTCTGGAAAAATGACTTGGAGAGTTTTGAAATTCCTGAGGCTCCAGCTGTACCCCCAGTGATTTCTATCACAACCTCTGGAGGTGGGTCTCAGACAGTGGTAATTTGCAAAGCCCCCAGGTGATGTGTGGCCTTGTGTAGCTCCACTGAAAACCACTGATCTAAAGTAAGGGGTATTTAACAATAAAAATAAATACATTAAAAAAAAAATAAATAAAGTAAGGGGTAGTTGGAAGATAGGACTCGAGGCAGATCTTGCTCCAATCTTTTCTTTTTTTGAAGGTTCATTCACTTAACAGTTGGAGCTAAAGATTAGAGTTGAGCAACTTAGGAGTGAAATATTGTCAACATTGCCAGTTAAGAGCTTGAGTAATACTGAAGACAGTATAAGTGACATTTTACAGGCCCACCATGGGCAATTTAGGATTGGCTAGCCTCAAACTTCTTCCTAAAAGATTTTAAATGGGAAGATGAAGGGGACCAGCTGATGAAGTGAATGTTTCTGAACTTCAGGAAGGCCTGGAAAAAGCAATCAGAATACCTCTGTGTCAGCTCTGGCCTGATTTTATCGAACATGATTTTGTTAGCCATTATTTTATCAATAAATCTATAACTGACTGAATGTACATACCCATTCAATAAGTACAGCCTAGAGAATGATTCTATTTTTTAAGTTTTATTTTCAATCAACACATGATAATTGCACATATTTGGGGTACAATGTGATGTTGTGATACGTGTACATTGCATAATGATCAGGGGAATTAGCAAATTCATCACCTCAAACATTTATCCTTTCTTTGTGGTGAGAACATTTGAAGTTCTCTCTTCTAGCTATGAAATACACAATGCATCCTTGTTCACTACAAGCACTCTGCTGTGCAATAGGACACCAGAACTTGGTCCTTCCATCTAACTGTAACTTTGTATCTGTTGGCCAGCCTCTCTCTCCCCTCAACCTTGGAGAATGATTCTTAATTACAGGCCACAAGACACTGCCTTTGCCCATTTCTAGTTTGTTCTAACTGTATCAGTGGTGGTTGAGCCGTTAGGCCAGTTTCACTGAGCTGAACAAAGGCAGGAATGGGGGTATATAACAGGGACACTGGGTAGCAAACCAGGCCAGGAGACATTTGAGCAGACAGAAATGGTGGGCAAAGCCTAAAAAGGTAAATGGATACACAGAAAGCTCTTTACTTGACCCACTCTTTGCCCCTCCCAGGGGCCCCAACCAATCCAAGGAAAGACATCAATCTAAAACCCAGCTGTACAAAAAGACGCACCTGCCAAAATGATGATGCATTCCACATGAATCAGCCCAGTGACTCAGCATCTGGACAGAGCTTGTTTGGCGGGTTTACGACAGAAGGGGTGCTGCTGCTGTGCTCTGTGCTCAGGCATTGGCAGGCCAGTGCTGGGCCCAGGGTTTTAGGAGGGGCCAAAGGTTGGAGGAAATCTGCATGTAATTAGGTGAGGAGCTGCATCTCACTGAGAGATGCAGACTAAGTTGCCTTCAGATACCAGAAGGGCTCGCAGGGGAGAGATGGGGTGGATTTTTTCTATATGGTTCTAGAGGACAGAACTGGGCTCAGGATCAGTTTTTATAGGAGCCAGTGACTCAACAAAAGAAGCCCCTGACTCTAGGTAGTGAACTTGCTGGTACCGGTGACATTCAAACACAGGCAGGATAACTGCCTGGTGTGGGGCTCCAATAGTGCGTGAGGGCTCAACCAGTCAATCTCCATGACCTACTTAGAATATTAAAAATCTAAAATTTACCCTTTCAAATTTCACACTTAAAAAAAAAATTAAAGTTTAATTTTCTGAACCTTGTTTGCTTTGAAGCTAGAGTAATCAAGTAATCATTCCCAGGGGATCACAGGCATGACCATGAATCGTGCTATTTTCTCCTAAATCTCTTTTTCCTCTCCTGCCCTTACCCTCCTTCAGCTGACTGAAGCAGATCTTCTCTGCCTGACCTTCAAAATCCCATTTTTAAAAATACAGCTACAGTAGATTAATGCCTCTTGCACTGGATGCTGGGGGAGCTACAGAACAGAAAAGTACAAGGAGAGAGTCCCCAAACAATTCTTCTGACCTCAGATACTGATAGTCTATGGAGGAGGCACTTTCCATAGAAAAAGTAGCTGTTCCCGATAATGAGATTTTTTTTTTTTTTTGTTAAAAGAAAATAAAGACAAGTCTCTTCTTGGGGACAAGTATTGTTCCAAGTTCTTGCTGGATTTTTTTTTCTTCTGGGCTGGTGATCCTATGCTTGACATTGTATCAAGCTTAGGTTGAAGGGGACCTTAGAGGCAACACATTCCAAAGTCCTCACTGTCCAGATGAAGAAACGGAGGCGTGATTGATCCAAAGCCACCCCGTGCCTTGGGGCAGGCTAAGACTGTGGTCAAACTTTCCAGAACGTGGGCCAGGGGTCTTCTTCAGTCCTGAAACATTCCCCCAAGGCTGACTTCTGAAAAGGGTTGGGGTCCTAGTGGCCCCTGGGCCTTGGGCAGCCAGGGACTCGGGCTCCAGGCTCGGTCTCCATAGGTGGACAGGAAAACTCAACCCTTTACATACAGTCAGCTACCCCAAATCAGGCTGCCTACACCTGCAGCTGGGCCCACCCATCTCCCCAACTAGCGCAGGAGAGATTGTCAGCCCCTTGCCCTCTCTCCTGGAGCTCAAATATTCCAGCCAGCAGCCCAGCTTCTTTCCCAAGAAGTAGCTTCCCCTCAGGGGTGTCTGGACTTTCCCTTCCTGGAAAATGGAGGGATGTTTGGGACAGCTAATGCTCCTCGCCCTGGGAAGAAGGAACTCAGGCACTCAGGGCCCTTGTTATGAGTGAACTCCTCTGGACAAAGACTTGGATGCCTCATTGGCAAGGCCCAGTGAAAAATGGAAATGCAGGGCCCCCTCCTTCAAAAACTATTAGGAATCTCAAGGCTGCCACTATAGTGCCCTAAGCTGAGTCTAGGTCTGTACGGGTCCCACACCCATACAGCCAGCCCTGCAGTGGCTGGTTCCCAAGTGCCTGGGGACAATAATAGCTTTAAGCTCCTTGGATCAAGGAGCCAGGAGAGGCCTTCTGTTTCCCAGATAACAGCTCTACTGATTCCCAAACAATTCTGCTTCCTCCTGGCCTACCAGGTCAGCGGAGGGACGGCCAGGTCAGTGTAGTGGTCGGGGAGTCGGCACTTTAAAGCTTCCCGGGTTGTTGTCTCTAGCACAACCCAGCCTCACTGGGCTGTCTGACACTTTTCTATTTCCAAGAGAAGCGGCGCGTGCAATGTGAACGGTTAACGTTCAAAAGGGCAGGGAACTGTGACACTGTATTTTGTACTGCGAGCCGGCCAGGAGCGCAGTGGACCTCTCCAGGCGGCCGGACAGGGGCGCCCAGCTGAGCGCGTGAACCGAGCTCTTCCCACCGGGGGACGCCATCCCCGGGAGCCGGCGCGGCCATTCGCGGTGCTGACGCGCCCCCCGGCGCCCCCGCCCGGTGCTGCACCGCCCCGCATCTCCCGGCTTCCAGAAAGCTCCCCGTGCAGTGCGCTGCATTCTTTGAGCGTGAGTCACGCAGGTTTGCAGCCAGCCCCAAAGGGGGATGTACGCGAGCCCAGCGCTATAAATAAGGCGCGTCCCAGTGCTCACCACGCGGCGTCGCCAAGAGGAGTGCACGGGCGCCGGGTGCAGCAGGCCGGTGAGATGTCGCTGTCTTCTTGTCCCTGAGCAGAGCCATCGCGGACCGATGGGCAAGCTGGGCACACTGGGGGTGGCAGCCAGGCGGAAGAGATACAGCTTGCAGTCATAGCCTGCACTTTAGACCGAGTCTAGGAAGCCTGCGAAGGAAGGTGGCCAGAGCCCCGTTACCAGGCAGCTGAGCTAGGGGAGGGGCTGCGGGGCGAGGAGCGCAGCCTGGGACTCGGAGTCCCTGTGTTCGGGGTGGGGTCGGTGGTCGGTGGAGAGGGCAGGTATAGTGATCCTCCTTTCGCAGAGTTGGGGAAACTGAGACTTGGAGACCTGCCACGCGCCCGGCGGGAGGCTGAGGCTAGCAGGTGGTGGAGGGGACTGGCCTGCGTGGAGCTCCATCTCTCCGGGAAGACGCTGGTCTGTCGGTGACGGCTGTCAGCTTGCATGCCTGAGTCATCTTGTTTTCTCCTGAGTTCTCTTAGGAGATGTTTATAAATGCGATGTTTCTAAATGACAGTGCGTTTATAAATGCGATATTATGTATTTAAAGTGTATGCTGCAACCCTCAGATTCTACTTTTTCTGCTTCCCAATGCACCCAAAGTGCGTCAGAGCAAAGTCACACAAGCTCCATCAGGCCTCTGATGTCTTCTGATTCCATCGTCTCATTTTACAGATGATAATCTGAGGCCTGGCATGGTTTAATTCTGTCCCAGTGCTAAACAGCAAATAAGTGTCAGAATTGGGATTAGAGCCAAAGCCTTTTGACCTTCCAGAATTTCCGGACCTAGTAAAAAAGGAAGCTGATTATTAATTATTATTATTATTGTAAAGGGAGAGGTTAGGAATTTAAGAGTAAGAACAGATACTACAAAAGGATGCTCGCGAGGACATAAATTATAATAATAGTGGGGCATTGGAGACATTTAAATACCCATGAGAATGGTAAATTAAACTTGGGTACATCAGAAAGTAGAATTTTATTTTTTGAGATAGTCTCACACTGTCACCCCAGGTAGAGTGCAGTGGTGTTGTCATAGGTCACTGCAACCTCAAACTCCTGGGCTCAAGAAATCCTCCTAGCTCAGCCTTTTAAGTAGCTGGGACTACCCGCATCTGCCACCACAGCCAGCTAATTTTTTTATTTTTGGTAGATGCAGGGTCTTGCTCTTGCTTAGACTGGCCTCAGACTCCTGAGCTCCAGAGATCCTCTGCCACAGCCTCCCAGAGTGCTAGGATTACAGGCATGAGCCAGCGTTCCCAGCCAGAAAGTACAATCTCCTACAGCCACAGAAGTGTGCTTTTAAAGAGTGTTTGGAGGCAGTGGATGTAAAAGATTGAGGATATATAAATACACAGCAGGTAGAAGGAAATGTGCACAGTGTTAATATTTGCCTCTGGCTGGTGTGATTACTGTAGGGGACTTCGTTTCTAATATTTCCTTTTGTTTCGTTTTCTCCAGTTGGGGAGGCAGTCAGGCAGGAGTAGGGCTCTGGCTTTGAGACTCTGCTGGCTTATGTCTCCATGGCTGTCAGTACATGGTCAGTGATGTTCCTAAGCCCCCTGCCTGCACTGCTGGACACCTCTGGCTTTAGAGGTGTGCTTGGGAGCCTTTTGGGAAGCTAGTCAGTTGCAGGCTCTCAGGAGGTGTGGCTGGAGCAGAGGTCTTCTCAAAGTTCACCTGATTCTCTCTGTGTCCTCCTCCTTCCCCAACACAGCCCCCTTGCCCAGGGGTCTGGACTTTTCTGGTAGAAGGAGCCAGGTGGGGTGATCTAAGCCTTCCTAGGGGAAAAGAAGCTGTGTTGTAGTGGTGGGAACTCATTTGCCTTGGACTATGCATGGCTTGTCTATTGGGGGCAGCCATCGACCAGGTGCCTAGGAAACAGAGGAGGTGGGAGGGGAATAGAGGGACCTCAGATCAAAAGCATCCGATCACCTGCCAGAAAAACAGATTCTGACTCAGAACCAGTGTTATAACAAGCCCCCTGGATAATTCACAAGTACTCTAAAAAGTAGTTGATCGGCTCGGCGCCTGTAGCTCAGCGGCTAGGGAGGGTGAGGCAAGAGAATTAGGCCCAAGAGTTTCAGGTTGCTATGAGCTGTGACGCCACGGTACTCTATCTAGGGTGACATGGTGAGACTCTGTCTCAAAAAAAAGAAAAAAAATAGCCGATCAGCTTGGCACCTGTAGCTCAGCGGCTAGGGTACCAGCCACATATACCGGAGCTGGCAAGTTCGAATCCAGCCCGGGCCTGCCAAACAACAATGACAACTACAACCAAAAAATAGCCGGGCGTTGTGGCAGGTACCTGTAGTCCCAACTGCTTGTGAGGCTGAGGCAAGAGAATCACTTAGGCCCAAGAGTTTGAGGTTGCTATGAGCTGCAACGCCACAGCACTCTATCCAGGGCGACATGGTGAGACGCTGTCTCAGAAAAGAAGAAAAAGAAAAAGGCAGCTGATCGTTTCACCAAGGCAGAGCCACACAGTCAGTGGTGGAGTAGGGGCAGAGAGGAGGACCACAGGTGGCCTCTGTGTGCCTGCTTCATCCTGCCCCTCTCCAGATCTGCCCACTAGATATTGCCAATGCCTGGGAATAGTCTTCGGTCAAATTTTAAAGTAGTTAGATTTTAAGGTGATTATACAGGGTGTTCATAAAATTTGTATGCAATTTAAAATAGTTGTACATTTTAAATTGCATACGAATTTTATGGACACCCTGTGTAAGCTCCTCATGTTTACAGAACGCAGTCACCTCTGTCTGTTTTGGGTCCATTTTACAGATGAAGAAATTGAGGTTCACAGACTTAAGTGACTTGGTATCTAAGAAAGAATGCTGGACTGGGTGTTGGGAGGGCTGGGTTCTCATGCCAGGGTTGCCACGACTTTGGTGTGGGCCTTGGGGAGCTCTGTGCTGGCTCTGGGCTATGGTCTCCCCTGTAAGGTGTAGGCGCTGTGGGAGAAGGATCCCTTTTACAGCTCTCAGCTTGATGACGTGCCATCCAGAGAGCCCAGACTCCTTGTGGCAGACCCTGTGTCGCTGCTGCGTCTTGGACTCCTCATTACTGCTCTGGCCCGCTGCCCCGTTCTTCTGGGCCCAACACCCTGTCTTCTGATTGGAACCTCTTCTGTCTGGATTTCTCAGCAGTTTCAGGGGCGCCACACAAAGATGTTTATGGCTTGCTTTGTCTCTCTGGCGTGACAAAGGCTCTGTCCCTGCTGGAGGCATTTCAGGCCTCAGTGAGCAGCTGGGGTAGAGGCTGTGTGACCCACCACTGCATCCGGCCCAGTGAGCGAGTCCCAGCCGCCCACCCCATCCTCGGGGAGGGCACTGACCTGCTGTCTTCTCCCACGCTGCTGCTTTGCTCTGTGTGTCTAACTGCTTCTATGAGAAGCTTTCCTTATTAATGTTTACCAAGTGCCCAGATGGGCCCCCCGGGCTGAGCAGTTTTTGGATGGGAACCATTTCAGGAGGGAGGCGGGCACCTCCCTGTTAGCTCTGTTATGGGAAGTGGATACGCTGAGATAAGCTTCTGGGAAAACGGTCCATTGTGTAAGACCGGAGGTGGCCGGTGTCCCCAGTGGTGCCAGGAACACCGGGAGGGTGCAGTGCTATGGGCTTAGACTGGATGGGGCTTTCAAAGGGGCCTGGCAGAGCAAAGGGGCAGCCTCCCTGTTAACCCCCTGACCCTGCCCTGCCCTCTCTGCTTCCTGCAGAGACTTGTCCTTCTTCCTCCTCTGCTGTGTATTCACAGCCCCGGATGCACAGGCGCCCAACTCAGGTCTTACGCTCTGCTCGCTGTGCAGATGGATTTAATTTCCCTGTCAACACAAGGGCTGGCTCTGACAGCCTCAGACTCTTAAAAAAGCGAGTTCAGGTGGTGCAGGGGTCAGCACTGTGATCAGTCGGAATGTCTGCTGGGGACCTGGGTGGGCCCGCAATGTGGGCCCTCTGTAGGGGACACGGAGAGGGACGGATGAGTGACTCAGGGAGGTACTTTCGGTGTTTGACATGATAGACGCCTTTTCTGGGCAAGGCACAAGAAAGCCCAGGTGCCTTGTGGAGGCGTATGCTCACAGCCACTGCGGGGGCGGAGGTGGCTTGGATGGGAGCCTGATTCCTGTCACCAGGGTTCTTGTTCCTTCTGTCTGGCCCTGCTGTCTGGCTCTCCTCCCTCCCTACACCTCCTGCCTTCACTTTCTGTTGAAGGTGTCAATGGCAAGTCTGGTTTCCTTACAGTTTCCTCAGGGGCAAAAAAGCAGCCAGGTGCCAGGTGAGAGGACACCCTGGGGGCACTGAGTCCTGGAGGCCCCTGGGAAGCTGGGCAGGAAACCGGCAGGCTGTCCAGCTGTTCTCATGACGATCCCCTGTTCTCCACCCACAGAGGCGTGCTAGGGTTCCAGAATTGCAGAAGGAGGCATCATGGCGACACTCCTGCTCTTTGTGGGGCTCCTGCTGGCCTGGGAGAGTGGGCAGGTCCTGGGAGACCAGCTAATATCCAGCAACGAGCTGCAAGGTAAGGACACCGAGTGTGATGCCCCCCATTTGCAGGGTCGGAGGCCGCAGGGCACGGCTACTGCCCTCGCACGGTCCCTCTGTGTCTGCTGAGTGTCAAAGACCATTCTCACCTTGTGAACTGGGTCTAGGTTCCTGGGCCCCCTCTGAGCCTCTGCCCCAGACTCCTGGCTTAGGCTGTGTGTCCACCACGCGCTTGGTATCTGCAGGCATTTCCCAAGCCGTCCCTGGCTGCTGTGTCTCAGTCCCCCGTCTCCTCATCAGTGTCCTGGGCCCACCTCCCACGCCCCCTTCACACACAGGCACAGCCTGGACCATAGGAGCCTCTGTCCATCTCCCCTGCAGAGTCTCCCCAGCTGTCGCCAGTGTGTCTTCCCCCTCCCCACCCAGAATACCAGGCTACATAATACCTGCTCGGGAGCCAGGGAAGGGAAATACAGTTCCACACGAGGAACCCCAGCTGGAGGCCCCTTCTTCCCCCCACTACCACTAGCTGACCACCTCTTCAGGACAGCAGTTCGAAACCCAGATGTGCCTGTTGCACCACTTCCTAGCTGGATGACTCCCAGGCAGCCATCCGATCTCACCACGCTTTTCTTCTGCCATTTTTATTGATGTATAATTAACAAGTAAAAATCATATCTATTTAAGGTGCACAATGTGATGTTTTGAGAAACGTACACATGGTGAATTGATTGCTACTGCCAAGCTAATTGGCACAGTTACCTTTGGGGGTGGGAGGCCGTGAGAACACTTCGGATCTGTTCCCTGAGCAAATTTCAAGTTCACCGTGGGATCACTAACCGCAGGCATTCTCATCCACCTGCTCCCTCAGCATCTTTCCTCATCTGTGGGGAGGGCGTGGTCACCATGCTAGATTGTTCCGTGAGATGCCCATGAAGAGGTTGGTGCTTAGTTTGCCGTGGGACAAGCACCAAGTGAGTGGCTCTTGGGTGACAAGGTGTTCTATTGTGTTTTTCGCCAGTACTTTGCCTGATCCCTCATCTTCTTGGCCCCATTGCCTGGCACCATGCATTGGAACAAACTAGTACAAATATGTGGTTCAACTGCGCTCTGGAAAGATTTGCACCACAAATAATAATAGAATATCACTGAATGCTTCAAAGTTTATACTTTTGTCCCCCCCCCCCTTAAAATTTTTCTTCTGCTCTTCTAGGGCAGACGCACAGTGGTCAGGCGTAGCTCCACTGTCCCTTCCCTGGGCTGTGCTGGCTCCTGTCGTCTGCATTTCTGAGTAGTCGAGTGCAGTCGACAAGGAGCCTGTAACAGGAACCCATGTCAGGGGAAGGCTGGGGCCCAGATAGGGGGAGTCCCAGCCTGACAGCCCCTGGACTGAACGGCCCTGTCTAATCATCCCAGCTGGTCCCTGGGTGACATCCCCAACACCATCTCTCCCTCTCACCTCACTCTACCTCCTCCCTTTCTCTTGCAGACATGTCTACCCAGGGGAGTAACTACATTAATAAGGAAATTCAGAACGCCCTCAACGGGGTAAAAGAGATAAAGAATCTAATAGAAAAAACCAATGATGAGCGCAAGTTGCTTCTTAACACCCTAGAGGAAGCCAAGAAGAAGAAAGAGGTAAAGAGGGGCCTGGTGACCACTGCCAGCCTTGATCTTCCTACTGGAGGGGAAGACGGGGTCATGGCCGTTGCCTGGCTGGGTTGCCATGGTGACCCACAGTCCTCTCAGGGCTGTGTCAGCTGATGTTGGGGCTGCTGTTAAGAAATAAGGAAGGTTTATTTGCTCTTGAAAGCTTCAGGGGTCTGGTCTTGAATCTGGTTTTGTTATAAGCCTGGCTGAGGGCCTGACACCCCGATTCTGTTCAATAGATGTTTTGAAATTCTGGCCATAGGCAAGGTCCAAGCGAGGCTCTGGTTAGGGTGTCAGCTGGGGTAGGGAATGGTGCCCTCCTGCAGGAAGCCGGTCTAGTGCGGGTGACGTGGTTGGGCCCAAGGCAGGCACACACTGGGGAGACCTTTCTAGCCATCTGGCCCATTTCATGAAGAGACACCTTAGGTCCAATAGCTGACATAGCAGGTCTAGCCTATGTGTCATGATTCAGCAAAACCAAAACACTATAATTCCATGAACAACTGATTTAAAAAATCAATAGTCACCTTGATAGTCTCCTAAGAACATGCTCCCACATCACCCCTGAACAAGTAGATGCCGTAGTGGAGCCACCTGCCACCTTCACCATCCAGCAGGCACACCAAAAGCATTTTGAAGGTTCTCAGAAGTTCTACAGGGAAGACACTTTTCTAACTTCATTTAACTCCAGAGTTTTCCAAATCAAATTGACTAGAGAACTTCTTTTTTTTTTTTTTTCTAACAGCTTTTAGCGCAATTCCATGGAAACCACTTAGGGAATGCTGCCCGGATACAGCTCTTTCTTTCAAACTTCACCCCGTTTCTTGGCGTCAGTATTAGTTCTCAGCATTCCATGGGAATACGCTAATAGCTCATGGAGTAGGGGGCTTAGCTGGTTCTCCTGATTTTGTGGTTATCATTGGAGTTTGAGATTTGCCAATCCAGATTTTATTACAAAGCCCATCAGCTTTGGAAAATACTCCATTTCTTCTCAGTTGAGGAATTAGATGAACCAGAAAAAAGAAAGTGAGCAGCATAGTTGATGCTTCTTTCTTTCTTTTTTTTTTTTTTTGAGACAGAGTCTCACTATGTCACCCTCAGAACAGTGCTGCGGCATCACAGCTCACCTCAGCTCACCTTGAACTCTTGGGCTTAAGCAATTCTCTTGGCTTAGCCTTTCGAGTAGCTGAGACTACAGGCGCCCGCCACAAAGCCCAGCTATTTTGTTGTTGCAGTTGTTTAGCAGGCTTGGGCTGGGTTCGAACCCACCACCTTCGGTGTATGTGGCTGGCGCTGTAACCCCTGTGCTACGGGCGCTAAGCCAGTTGATGCTTATTTCTTGATTTAGTTGTAGGGGAATCTTTCCCCTGCGGGGAGCAGGGGATAGAGACCTCACATAATTCCAAGATGTGGATAGTACATTTACTTTTTTTTTTTTTTGTTAAGAGCAACATACCCATTTATAGAGACTTTAATACCGAAAAATAGAGAGTAAAGGTTTTTCCATAATCCTTTTGCCCAAAGACAATTCACTGTTAACATTTGATCTATCTCTTACTATCCTTTCTTTCTGTGTACGTTTTAGCCAGTGGCTATATGAAAATGATGATTTTTTTTGTTTGTTTTTGAGACAGTCTCACTATGTCACCCCCGGTAGTGTGCCGTGGCATCACAGCTCACAGCAACCTCTAACTCTCTTGGTTTTAAGTGATTCTCTTGCCTCAGCCTCCCAATTAGCTGGGACTACCGGCACCCACCACAATGCCCGGTTATAAAATGATGACTTTTTAACGTCAACAATTCATATTATAATTTAAAAACTTATTTATAAACATTCCTTGTAATGATGTACTATCTACCCTTTGTGTGTACTGCAATTAGTTCAACTTGTCTTCTATTTTTAAGCATCTGGGTTAATTATTATATTTTTTTTTTTCCCATAAACTAATACTGTAGCAAATATCTCCTTTATTAGTGGAATTCCTTGGTATGATTCTTAACTGAATTTTTGGGTCAAGTGGCATGGGACTGTTAGAGACTGCTGATGGTTGGTGCAGCTTTGGTTTTGAAAGTCTGCTGACTCCCTTCGCGTGCCAGGGGCTATGATTGCAGCAGAAAGAAAAGAGTCAGGGAGCCTCTGGTCCGCTTTGGAAGATGACATTGAAACACTAGAAGCTGAGGCCTCTGTGAGAGGCCACTCCTGGGGTAAACTGAGGCAGAGAGGGAGGGAGATGTGCACATGAGTTCCAGGAGTCAGGAAAGACTTTAGAGAACAGTTGGACTAGAGCAGTGGTTCTCAACCTCCCTAATGCCACAGCCCTTTAATAAAGTTCCCATGGGTCGCGACCCACAGGTTGAGAACCACTGGACTAGAGGGTGCTGGGAGCCCAGGGGGCAGAGCATTCCAGGTGGGCAAATGACGGGAAGCCTGAGCCAGAGCAAGGGAGGAACAAACACACTGGTGAAACCTGTGAGCTCAGCGGGGCTCACCTGTCTCATTGTGCCTCCCCGTAGGATGCCCTAAACGAAACCAGGGATTCAGAAACAAAGCTGAAGGAGTACTCAGGAGTGTGCAACGAGACCATGCTGGCCCTCTGGGAAGACTGTAAGCCCTGCCTGAAACAGACCTGCATGAAGTTCTACGCGCGTGTCTGCAGAAGCGGCTCGGGACTGGTCGGCCGCCAGGTGAAAAGGGGGCACGTACGCAGTCGAGGTTCTGAGTGGGGAATGAGGGGCACCCAGTGAGATATGCTTCATTCCCCATGCCAGATGCTGCACTGGGGCCCAGCGTGCCATGCTCGATTGGAAATGTCTGGCACGCGTGCAGATATAAGGATGTCGGTTAGGTGTTTGTCATCAATTAGAAGCCTCTTATCTTGCACGGATTAATGTAACAGAAGGCTTCACTGCAGAGCAGAGCCCTGTGTCTCACTAAGTGGAAGGAATGAAGAATTTTTAGTAAATTAATATTAATATTGATATTGATCCTGTCCTCAGCTGTGGGTCTCTCTTAGTTGGGACTCAATGAGTTGCACTGATCTCCAAGGTTGGCCCTCACCTGGGCAGGGGTTGGTGTCATCAGTGACCAGAGACTACAGCAGACTGATCTGACGTGACCGGCCTGGGAATCTCTGACCTCACTGGTGTCTCTAAACTCTCCCCCTAGAGGAGGGAGGGTGCAAGTGCATCATCCCGACAGCTGGGATACCTGGGGCCAGTCCCAACTGGGCCTTTGGTCATTTGCTGTCAGATTGTGGCAGTGAGGGGTAAGGCCTGGCCTGTGTCACCCAGGAGGCCATGGCCTTTAACAGGTTTCTCATAACTGTGCCCATTTTGGCCGCCCCAGCTCGAGGAGTTCCTGAACCAGAGCTCGCCCTTCTACTTCTGGATGAACGGGGACCGCATTGACTCCCTGCTGGAGAATGACCGGCAGCAGAGCCACATGCTGGATGTCATGCAGGACCACTTCAGCCAGGCGTCCAGCATCATGGACGAGCTCTTCCGGGACAGTTTCTTCACCCACGAGCCCCAGGACACCTATCACTACCAGCCCATCAACCTGCTGCACCGGCGGCCTCACCTCCTCTTCCCCAAGTCCCGCTTCGCCCGCACCATCCTGCCTTTTGCCCCGTTTGAGCCCCTGAACTTCCAGGATGTGTTCCAGCCCTTCTTTGACATGATTCACCAAGCCCAGCAGGCCATGGACGCCCCCTTCCAGGGCTCGGCCTTCCACCAGCCACAGATGGAGTTCATAAGAGGTTAGACAGACGCCTCTTTCTCGAGAAGGGGGAAGCTGAGGATTTGCAGAGTCACTCGTTAGATGCTAAGGACCATGCTGTGGCTCAGCAGGTGTTGTCTCCATTTTCCTCCAGCGACCCCAGGCGGGTGGTATTATCCCCACTGAAGGGTCCAGTGCAGTCTACTACTGCAGGGCTTAGCATCTGTTCTTTGCAGACAACCATGTCCTTTCCAGCAGCTGCTGGGTGTGATAGTGACTCCTCGTCCTGCATAACCAGAGCCCTTTCCCTTGGGGAACTCGGGGCTGGGTGTGGCAGGCATGCACATGTTGGTGACAAATTATATAATCAGCCCATATTACGGTGAAGCAAGCTGTTCAGGGCTATAACATTCGGGCTGGGTATAGAGTGGGTGCGGGGAGCCCAGTGGGGAGAGCATGTTTTTTGAATGAATGAAGTCTAATGTGGACATGAACAGCCGGTAGTTTAAGGAGTGATTTTCTTCATTGACACAATCAGCGTTTGTTGGCCAGTACATCTTCTGCATGCTGTGATTTGACTGGCACCAGAGTTTGGCTTGAAGTGGATTAAGTTGATTAAGCATTTATTGTGCCTGCGTAGTGGGTGGCCCCAGGGTGTAAGGAGGCTCACACCTGCCCCTAGCCTGGCAGCCACAGCCCTTGGGAGCAGGGACCCAGGTAGGCTCAGAGCAGAAGGGAGTTAGGGTGTCAAAGAGAAGCTCGAACAATTGAGGGCTGTGGGGGCAGGAGAGGGCTGCTCAGAGGTGGTGAGAGGGAGGCCACCCCTGCCCAGGGACACGGGGACATCTGCAGGGAGCCTGAGCACAGGCCTGCAGCAAAAAATTAGCCTGCTGAGACCACAGAACCCTCCAAAAGGGCTGAGGGGAGGGAGGTCAGCAGAATCAGTGAGTCCCGTCTCTGGGAGGCTGAGTGTCTCAACCTGGCACTTTTCCTCTGTGTCTCTAGAAGGCAACGGGGACAACCGCTCAGTGTGCCGAGAAATCCGCCACAACTCCACGGGCTGCCTGAAGATGAAAGACCAGTGTGAAAAGTGCAAGGAAATCCTGTCTGTGGGTGAGTGGGGGGCCAGACTGCAAACCACCCCTGCCATTCATTGCCTGGGTGACAAAGGTGCCTCGCTGAGGCTGCCCCATGGGGTCATGGGGTGACCATTCAGATTCCGGCTCTGTGGACTTCAGGCCATGGCCCAGAGCAGGTCCTTGTGCAGTTGGGCTTGTCCTCTGCAGGGCAGGGTGACAGTACAGGGTGCTCCCTGATGTCAGTGATGCCCTTGTAAAGTACCCACCACCGCTGCCAACTGGTGGCACACGGGCAGTCCACAGGTAGATGTTTCTGGGCTTGTGGGAACAAAGCCATTCTCCTTTGCTGTCACAGATATTCTGTTCCCACGGGCCAAGCATGGTAGATATCCTCATTTTTTTTTTTGGTGCAGGTTATGAAATTTTAGACAATGTGCATTTTAACAAACTTATCCTGTACCAGGCACAATTTTAAACCACTCATTTCCTCGGAATGACCCTACCAGGAAATCAGTTGTAAAAGTGCTAGTAACTTATCTAAGATTACATGACCCCTTCCCCCGTGGGTGAGCTGGGATTCAAACCTACGTGTTTGGGATACATTTGTCCTTAAGCACTGTGCTTACTTGCTCTCTGGGGGCCTCTCGGAGCCTCTGGCAACTGGGCATGGTACTTTGACATCCTGGCAATATTTCCTTTGGTTGCTTGGTCCCCTGGGCAAAGGGAATATTTCCTTTCAAATGTTCCTCTCTGTTTTATTAGATCTGGTCAGTGATTAACTTCTTCCCGCTTCGAGCTAACAGCTGCCAAAGTGTTTAGAATAGTTCCCAGGATACAGTAGATTATGCTCAGAAAGAGTTAATTGTATCTCCTGGTAAATAGCTTATCGCTCTTGTGGCCTCGCTCTTACTTAATATGTTTGTGTTTGCCATGGCAGGCCTTCAGAGTCCAGTCAGATATCCCTAGCTTCACTCCTGGTCTTCCAGAAGCCAACGCAAAATAAATACTGGTGATTTAGGAGGCCAAAGTATGAAGCTGTACATAAGTTCACAACCAAGCCTTTGGGCTTTTCCCATGGAAATGTCATAGACCAGCATAGACTCCACCATACCTCACTGCAAGAAAGTTAGACACGGTCGGGCCCAAAGGACAGGACAGATGCCTGGGTTCGGATGAGACCTCTCGGGCCAACCTTATTATTATTATTTTTTAATTTCAGTTTAACATAAGGGTATAAGCGATTAGGTCACAATGTTTGTATTTGTTAGGTAAGGTCCCTGTTGTCATCGTGGCCCTCACCCAGGTGTGACATACACCCTTACATTGTGCCCATTATGTGACAGCACAGCCGTCCCGTCCCCATTCTCTCTCCCTCCCCCATCATGAATTGAACTGAGTTTTTCTCTTGTGTGGGCGTGTATTAGTTCATCTGCTGGCTTCATAGTATTGAGTACATTGGATACTTACTTTTCCATGCTTGTGATAACTTAGAGAATGTTTTCCAACTCCATCCAGGTTAAGACAAAAGATAGAAAGTCTCCATCTTTTTTATGGCTGAATAGTATTCTGTGGCATATGTATACCATAGTTTATTAATCCATTTATGGGTCGATGGTCTGTGCCAGTATTAATGTTTGCTGGTCATGGCTTAAACAGTCTGCACGGAGGACTCACTCCCTCATTATCTAAGGTGCTTGCAACCATGTAAGCGTGTACTGCCCAGGACCAGGATTGTTCAAATTTCAATACTGTTGACATTTTGGACAAGGATGTTCTTGGTTGTGGTGGCTGCCCTGTGGATTGTGGGGTGTTCAGCAGTATGCTGGCCTCTACCCACTACATGGCAGTAGCAACCGCCCCTAAATTTGCAATAATCAAAATGTCTTCAGAACTTGTCGATGTCCCTGGGGGACAGCATTACCCCAGCTGAAAACTTCTAGTCTGAGTCTCTGTTCCCAAGGACCTTTCTTACTTTTAAATTATTTCACAGTAAAAGAGTGAAGATTATTTATTATATATTTATATATTCTTTTCAATCTGGCTTCTTGTTAGTAATCCTATTTCTTGCTTCACCTAACATTTTATTTCTTTTCTTTTTTTTTGGTGTGTGAGACAATGTCTCATTATGTCACCCTCAGTAGAGTGCTGTGGTGTTACAGCTCACAGCAACCTCAAACTTTTGGGCTCGAGAAATTCTCTTCCCTCAGCCTCCCAAGTAGCTGGCACCATAGGCACTCGCCACAATGCCCAGCTATTTTCATAGACGGGGTCTCCCTTTGGCTCAGGCTTGTCTCAAACCTGTGAGCTCAGGCAATCCACCCATCTCGGCCTCCCAGAGGATTATAGGTGTGAGCCAGGGCACCCAGCCCTAACATTTTCTTTTATTTTAATATAAATAATTGCAGTGACCATTCTGAAGTGTAAAAAGATTTCCTTTCCTCTGAGGTTTGATACACCCTTCCCTGGATATTTGTTGAAATAATTAAAGGGGAGAAAAACTATAGCTTCTAAAGAGATAGTGGGGGAGTTTCTAGTTCTTATAAATTTAATAACCTGCAATGGACACTCAAGGACCAAAAGGTATGAATTCTGTTTTTCCTGCTGTCCTGGGGCAGTTGATGACCAGCTGTGGGTGGCAGGTGGGCAGGCAGGGTCTCTTAGCCCCCAGGCTACTGTACTTTGTGGCCCAACATTCCTAGCTAAGTCTTCTGCTGTGTGGGCTCTTGGAACCAGAATTGCTAACTCTGCAGATATTCTCGGAAGTCAAGCCTTGAGAATTTTCCAGAACCATAGACCCAGAGTAGGAAGCGTGCAAGCTTAGGAGTTTAAGACCTGGGTTCAGTCTTAGTCTTACAGATTGTTTCGTCTGTGACGTTAGCTAAGTTTTACTTCTTTGGACCTCAGTTTCATCATTGGTAAAACTGGAGTGTCAATACTTAAGTCAGAATAGATCCGACTGTAGAGAAAAGGGGTGCCCAGAGGGGATCCCTGATGTGTCTGGCACGTAGTAGGGGCTGCATAAATAGTAAATGTGAGTAGTGTTCCCCCACACCAGAAACCGTTCCTGGGAGGGACGAAGGTGGTGAGAACAGCCCAGGTCTGAAAACACGGGCGGCTTGGTATCCGTGCTTCTCTGGGTGTGGTCAGCAGTTTGTCACTGGTCATCGGAGAGAAAGATCTGACACCCAAAGATGATGCAGTTCAGGTTTGGAAACAGCTAACCCGTTTCCATTGGCCGACGTGGTTTTCCAGAGTGAGACTTTCTGCGTGAAGGAGGCCGCGCCTTGGTTCCCGCTCTGGGACGAGCCCTTTACTTTTTCATGGTAGCGGCAGTTTGTGGAGCCCACGTAGGGCCGTGCTGCCTTAGGGCCCGGCTCGTGACCTGTTCACTTTCCCTTTCCTTTTCTGCTT
The DNA here is from genome assembly GCA_963574355.1 of Loris lydekkerianus. Classification (NCBI taxonomy): domain Eukaryota; kingdom Metazoa; phylum Chordata; class Mammalia; order Primates; family Lorisidae; genus Loris; species Loris lydekkerianus. The sequence continues at coordinate 89,826 of CAUYPK010128951.1, forward strand.
TTTTCTTCCGTCTCTGGGCAGACTGTTCAGCCAACAGCCCCTCGCAGACTCAGCTGAGGCAAGAGCTGAACGATTCCCTCCAGATTGCAGAGAAGTTGAGCAAGAAGTACAACGAGCTGCTTCAGACCTACCAGTGGAAGATGCTGAACACCTCCTCCCTGCTGGAGCAGCTGAACGAGCAGTTCAGCTGGGTGTCCCGCCTGGCTAATCTCACCCAAGGCCAAGACCAGTACTATCTCCGGGTCACCACGGTGAGTTGTGTCCTGGCCACGCACTGACATGGGATGGGGCTCAAGGTGTGATCTGGAGCTGATAGGAACCTCCACAGAGTTGTAACGAGATAAAGGTAATAAAGGGGGACGCTCCTGCTTCGGATTGAGCGTTTATCACATGGCAGGAAATCTAAAAACAGAGGCGTGTTGCTACATCACAGCCTCATCACAGGGCAGAGGAGAATATTCTACCCGTGTTTTCCAGTGGGGAGATGTGAGAGGTTCCACAGCTTGCCCAAGCTGGGTAACTGCTCACTGGCTCACCTGGGCACCTGAACCTGTCTGCCTGGCTGCAAAGCCTCTACTCTCTTTATTTCTGGTGCCAAAGCCGGGAACAAACCAGAAGCCTGTGTTCTTTTTTCATGGCTGCACGCTGCCTCTGCCACGTGGAATGGCTCATGAATTGGTGTCTTGTTCTCTGCCAGTGATAAAAACTTCTCTCTAGTGCTAACAAGGCTTTTTTCCTTTCCTTTCCTTTCCTTCCCCCTCCCCCCCCCACCCCCCGATTTCTTTTCTACCACAGTCTGACCAGTGATTGCCCAAAGAAAATGTTTGGAAACTGGCCAGGGGATGTGGCTCACGACTGTAATCCTAGCACCCCGGGAGGCTGAGGCAGGTGGAATGTTTGAGCTCAGGAGTCTGAGACCAGCCTGAGCAAGAGCAAGACCCCATCTCTACTAAAAATAGAAAAACTAGCTGGGCATTGTGGCACATGCCTGTTATTTAGGAGGCTGAGGCAAGAGGATGTCTTGAAGCCAGGATTTTGAGATTGCTGTGAGCTACAGTGATGCTGTGGCACTTTGCCCAGGGCAACAGAATGACACTCTGTCCCATCTCAAAAAAAAAAAAAAAAAAAAAGAAAGAAAGAAAGAAAATGTTTGGAAGCAACTTTTATTCTCTGTGGTACCCCCTGGGCTGCTCATTGGCAGCCCTTATAAGTGAATGTCTGTGAACTAGGACATTCCTGTCCACTGAGTTGTACAGATGTCACAGATGTCTAGATTAGTAAGAAGCAACCAGGTCATCTGTCTGGATTTTCTGGAAGGAGCAGGAGGACTTCCCCACTGGCAGCTTGACTTCTGTTGCAGAATGCGCACATTTTGACCATAATGTTTTAGCTCTTCTGTGCCTTTTATTCCTTCTAGGTGACTTCCCACGCTCCTAATTCAGACTCTCCCTCTGGTGTCACTGAGGTGGTTGTGAAGCTCTTTGATTCCAACCCCATCACTGTGACAGTCCCAGCAGAAGTTACCAGGAACAACCCTAAGTTTATGGATATTGTGGCAGAGAAGGCACTGCGGGAATACCGCAAACAGAACAGGTGAGTAGGTGGTCTGCCCCTTCGGGAGGCCCCATGCTCTCTGGGAGCTGAGAAAGGGGGCAGAGGATGCAGCCTAGGGAGACTGAGCACCCCTCAAGCCAGAGCTTAAAGCCGGGAACTCCCTGGGAATCGTATTTATCCTTTGGAAGGTATTCCTCCTTGGTGGGTAAGAATTTGGGCTGAGGCAGGTGGATTGCCTGAGTTCACAGGTTCAAGACCAGCCTGAGCCAGAGCGAGACTTCATCTCTAAAAATAGCAGGTGTTGTGGCAGGCACTGTAGTCCCAGCTACTTGGAAGTCTGAGGCAAGAGAATCATTTGAGCCCAAGAGTTTGAGGTTGCTGTGAGCTGTGACGCCATAGCACTCTACTGACCACGACATAGTGAGACTCTGTCTCAAAAGAAAAGAAAAGAATTTGGGCCTTGGTTGCTGCTCTCACTGAATATTAAGCCCTCCCCTCCCCCCCCCCCCCGGCCTTCTTTTTTATTTCAGAGAGGAATGAGATGTGACATTGCACTCCCACATCCAGGGCCCCTGAGTCCAGCTCCCCCTGAGATGAGCCAGCTCCCCCCAGAGGGACCTCTGCTGTCACCACGTGACTGGGCCTCAGGAGGCCCCTGCCCTACCCCTTCTCCTTCTGGATGCTGTACTCTAACGCTGCTCCAGCCTGCAACTAATACAATAAAACCGCCTATGATTTGAGTGCTTGGTGCCTCCGCTCTTGATGCTCCTGCACGCTTTCACTTGGGTATAGGAGGTAAAAAAGGGAAGTGGAAACAAAAAAGCTCCGGCTAAGGTGGTATCAGGACTACCGTGCCGTGGAGAATGAAAGAGGCGTGAAGGCAAAGTTGACCCAGTTCAATAATTTCTCACTTGTGGGAAGAGAGGTGTGTTTCAACAAGCCAAGGAAAATGAGTTCCTGAAAAATGAATCCTTTCCCTCCCATTATAAAACCGTCTGTGAGTTCTGAACGAGGCGAGGGTAATGTGAAGGAATACGCTAAAAATTAAGGCAAATAACAGGTGACATAGTGAGACATACCGAGTAATTTAACACATAATTAATATTTTCTGTATGGAAACATCCCCCAAAGACCAGATTAGGCATTTTCTTTATAGCTGCAAGAGCTCAGAATTTCTGGGGCGCTTCCTTGACTGTGGCGTAGTCTGTCTACTGCCAGGCCACATGATCTTCATGTCTTCCCCTGGAGCACAGGGAATGTCTCTGCTTAGGCGGTTCTAAATGCTCATTTGCTGCTCTGTTTGGAAATCTAGCAATAGCTAGACTGCAGTACCTGGTCCTGCCAGCACGTGGCGCTGACTACACACGGTGCGAATCTCAAATCTTGGAGCAACAAGCTTCTCATTCATTAACATGCTCTAATTAGGCTGAGTGTGGAGGTTCACACCTGTAATCCTAGCATTTTGGGAGCCCCAGGAAAGAGGATTGCTTGAGCTCAGGAGTTTAAGACCAGCCTGAGCAACAGCGAGCTCCAGCTCTAATAATAATAGAAAAACTAGCCAGGTGTAGGCTGGACCTGTAGTTCCAGTTACTGAGGAGGCTGAGGCAAGAGGATCGCTTGAGCCCAGAAGTTGGAGGTTGCTGTGAGCTATGATGATGCCACAGCACTCTACCCAGGGCAGCGGGCTGAGACTCTGTCTCAAAAAAAAAAAGCTCTAATTTTAGAATTCTGTTCATCAAATATGCCGCACATACTCGAGTATAAGCCGACCCCCTTAATTTTACCCTAAAAATTGGGAAAACTTAGTGACTCGAGTATAAGCCAAGGTGGAAATATATACCCAAAACAATTACAATAATTGAGGATTCAGTAGGTTAATGCTTTTCAATATTTATTGCTAAAGAAAAACTGTAAACTAGCAACTACTTAAAAACTTTAAATAAAGTGCAGAAAACCGTAGCTTAACAGGTAATCAAGCTAAATCACAAAGGTTAAAATCCTTCAAAACTGGATTTCTCCTCCTCATCATCTGTACGTCCAAACAGAGCTTCAGCTGTATCTGATGTGAGGGTATCAGCATAGACATTATCATCATCACTGAGTTCGGAGATATTATCATCACTGCTGTTGGTCTCATACAAAGCGCAGTCTTCACTGCCATCCATCACATTACTAGTGCCGCATTTCTTGAAGGCGCGTTGCACCATTTCCTCTGGAATCTCTTTCCATGCATCACAAACCCACTTTGCTATCAGTTCTATGTTAGGCTTCTTTAGATTTCTGACTTTTGTCAGTTGGGCTTGAGCAGATGACATCCATTCATGCCACATCTTTCTTTTTTTTTTTTTTTTTTAATTTTATTTATTTTTTTATTGTGGAGAAGGGGCAGGGAAAGAAGGCGGGGGAAGAGGTGAGTGACAGGGTCGGGCCAGTGGCATGGTACCACATTGGCTGTATCTAGGTAGAGGCAGTTTCAGGCCGGGCCTTGCTGAGTC
>CAUYPK010128954.1:0-17717 GCA_963574355.1 Loris lydekkerianus
ATGGCATACGGCCCAAACCAAGCAACCCATTACCGGCAATTCCCATTAAAATAACAACATTATAATTTAAATATTTGGCAAAAAATTCTTTTTTTTTTTTTTTTTTTGAATTTATTTATTTTTTTATTGTGGAGAAGGGGCAGGGAAAGAAGGCGGGGGAAGAGGTGAGTGACAGGGTCGGGCCAGTGGCATGGTACCACATTGGCTGTATCTAGGTAGAGGAAGTTTCAGGCCGGGCCTTGCTGAGTCATTGCTACGCGGAAGTAGCTGGATGGATCTGCTTCTAGTCAGGCTCGGGAGGTTGCACTAGGCCTCAGGCACATGGCAGGGCCCAACAATTCCCTATTGTTTTTTGTATGGTGGAAAAACATAGCCCCTGTCTTAGGTTGCCTGCTCTTGCAGTTTCAGTCTTACCCGTCATGGGGATACAAACATCAATGGTTTAAAGCTATTGAGAATGAGGCTCATATTCTCTGCCCAGGACTAAGTTAAATGCTTTTGATATGTCTCAAGGAAGAAAAGTGTTTTTTGTTAGTTTGTTTGTTTGTTGTTTTCTTTTCTGGGAACGAAATGTCAAAAACACTGTGGAATGGTTTCAATATTCTGGGGAAAAGGAGAAAGAAAAAAAAAAATAAAGCTGAATTTCACTGCATGGTGAAGGTTTCAAGGGACCACCCAGCCCTCAGGGCAGTATCAGCAGGTAAGACTGAAAAAAAGACAGGCATCTAATTATATTTTGGGTCAAGTGTGAAGGGCAAGTTAGTGACAAGCTTCTAGTTACATACATGTCTGAGTGACTTTTGAAAATAACTCTAGAATGTTTATTGACACACCTACAAATCTTTGAAATTCAATAAAATACCCCTCCCCCCCCAATACACACACAAACTTTCACACACCATCTTCTGGTAGAAATACCATGAGAAAGGATGGAAAGACCAAGACAGCCTGGAGTTTCTGCTGGTGTGGGATGGGAAACGGGGTGTGAAGAAGGCTGGACACCTGTCATCACTACGGGCCTTGGAACTGGGATGAAACTTAGCACCTCGCAGTTGTAAGTGGTGTGTTCTTAAGTCATTCATTGTTCCTGAGACATTGATTCCCAAGGATTAACCAAGAATGATGATATTTCCATCTTCAGAGGTTATTGCTTAGGTTAAATACTAAAAAAAAAAAAAAAAAAAAAGAGCAGTGATGTTTACATGGATACACTCAATATACTTCAGCCTCCTTCAGCATATTTCCTTTATGAATTAAATAATTTTTAAGAATCCACTCTGCCTTTGACACTGTGTTCCAGTAGCAATGAAGAGTATGACAAGGAATAAAAGTTAAGGTCACTGCCGTAGAGAACCAGGTGTCAGTATGAAATAGGGAACCTTGACCTTGTGAATAATAGTCCTTGCACTGGTCAGGTCCCCCTGCCCCAGCTCTGACTGTGGATTTCACTTTAATAGTGAACTGGGGAGGACTTCACATGCCAGGTATTATTCCCACATATGAGGAAAATGATGGATATCTCTCCATCTTTTTAGCAATAACCAAGATTCTGCTTGCCAGCTTCTTTCAAGATGAGAGATGTTAAGATAAACTCGTTTACATTATAGCAGTATAAAATAGTAATAGTCTCATGTGTAAACTTCCCTGAGAGATATGAGTATATTAAAAATAATAATAGGTAACATTTACTGAGCACTTCCTGTGTGACAGCCACTATTCTAAGCACCCTTTATGTATATAATCTTATTGCAGCCATATGGCAAAGTTACTTTGAATGTCCCCGTTCTGAAAGTAAAAATAACAACTGAACTTAAATAGATTAAAGAATTTGGATAAATAACTTGTCACAGTCAAGTATGGAACCATGATTCAACATCATTTTCAACACTTAGTAAATATTAATACAGTATTATCAAAATGTACTATTATTATTTTTTGCTTTTTTATATATTTTTTATTTTTTTATTGTTAAATCATAGCTGTGTACATTTGTACAATCAAGGGGTACAATGCGCTGGTTTCATATACAATCTGAAATATTCTCATCAAACTGTTCAATGTAGCCTTCATGGCATTTTCTTAGTTATTGTATGCCTTAGAATGGGTACAGGCGAAACCTACTAAATGTACTATTATTATTAATAGCACCCTCATGGATTTTATCATTTTATAACATCACATGTTAGGATAAATTAGATATACACATCACTTTCAGGATAAATTTGATATACACATCAAAAGAGAATCTTGTTCTAATACTTTCGGAAATTGTTTCTGACAAGCTATTCTTACCCATATCCCCATGACTTTGGACTACTAATTAACGTTTCTGAGCTCTGGTCCCATATATCATCTCCTGTTTAAAATCCCTCAAAGCTCATAGAATGTCATCCCCATGTCTACACGGCTGGGGTGATTAGTTTCTCCAGATTTATTTTGCAAATACATGGGACAGTCTTCTTCTTGTGTACCTCCTAATCACTTTGCCAGTGCTCACCCATCTCCAGGGCCAGATCAAGTATAATTTTGACAGTAAAGAGTTGTGAACCCTTGTGCCCCAGACTAGGTTAAATCTACATGTTAGAAACTATTACTACTAACACATCTTCTTCCAGCATTTGCATTCAACTCTAAAATGGCACTAATACTAATTTCTATAATTGTTTCTTTTCCTACATGTAGAAAAATCCATAAAGGCAACAGTATGTCCTTTTAGTTTTGTTTTTCTTGTTTACACCGCTTTACCCCAATTCCTACCACACCAGGTGCTGCATTCAGAACTGTAAAGGTAAATTTTAGATTCAGCTGGACTGGATTAAGGAATAGCTAGAGAGCAGGTAAGGCATTATCTAGGAGTGTGTCTGTGAGGGTGTTTCCGAAAGAGACTGGTGTGTGAGTCAGTGACGTATTAGCGAAGATTCACCCTCAATGTCAGGAGAGAAGGGAAACATCCAATCAGCTGGGGGCCTGGATAGGCATAAAGGCGAATTCTCCCCCTCTCTGCTGGAGCCGGGGCATCTTCCTTCTCCTGTGGACATCAGAACTCTTGACTCTCTGACCTTCAGACTCCAAGGGTCCTGGGTTCCTCAGGCCTTCAGCCTTGCAGGGAGTTACACCAGCCACCATCTCAGGCTTTTGAACTGGGACTCAGCCTTACTGCCAGTATCCCAGAGTCTCCAGTTTGCAGAAGGAAGGATGTGGGACTTCTTGGCCTCCACAATCACATATTCCAATTCCCCTGTCAAATCCCCTCTTAGAAGTCTGTCTCTCTAAATATGTTCTGTTGATTCTGTCTCTCTGTAGAACCCTGCATAGTATAAAGCACCAACTAGACATCTTCTTGTATGTACACAGCACACCAAACTCTGACAGGTCACACATTGACCCCTTACCTTCTCCCCAGTCTGTCTGAGAACAGGTGTCCAACTGCACCGCGGGCAGCTCTGCTTCCCTGTCCAGTCACACAGTTAGTCCTTCTGCCTCACCTCCTCCTCCTCTTTTATTCGTCCTCAGTCACCAAGTTGTGTGGATTCTACTAATTAAACTTTTTCTCCTCTCCACTTGCATGGTTTTAATGGCAACTCTCAATCTATTTTGAAATATTTTCAAAACTTGTCTGGACTCTTTGTCTCCAGCATGCTCCTCAAAAAGATCATTTTTTAAAGAAACACACAGCCGGTCAAATTACTTTCCTGCTGAAAGTCTTTCCATGAACTATTCACGTGTCTTCAAAGATTGTCTCCTACTTTTTCTGCTCTTCTCCCCCAGCCCTCACGTTCACTCCAACCTCTAATTCTGCTGCATCATCTCCGATTCTCCTGACGTGTTTTGCATTTTGTGTGTCTTTCATTTTCTGCTTTGATTACTTTCCCTCCTTTGGGAAACTTTGTGAACCCCTACCAGCTCCTCTGGGAAGCTTTCTCCTGCTCATTCTTACCCCTTGCTCTCCCCTTGGAGTTTGGTGTTTCCATAGTGCCCCTCAATAAATTCAGAATTTTCATTTCCTATATTCATGTCTATTAATACTGAGGTAGAGAAGATTTGGTTAGAACAATTGCAAAATACAAACTGGTTCAAAAGAACGCAATCTTCCATTGTTAGTAGTTTTGTTTGGTGTTCAATATTTCACTCCTGTTCCCACTTCAATTTGAGAGAAAATCCAGACACCACAAGAACCGACTAAGCATTGTGGATTTGTTTGATTTTATAATGAAATATTTGTAATAAAACCCTTTGAATGGCATGAAGCCTAAAGGAATCATAAAAACACTCAGCTCCCCAAGGCTATTTTTTTTTTTTTTTGGTAGCTTTAAATTGTTGGTTTTTGAGATAAAAGCTTTAAAAGCTTCAAAAATGATTTGAAGCACTTCCCGCTTTTTAGAACGACAAACACAATATTCCAGCCTGTGTAGTATTTTCCTGCCTTAAGGGAACCTCAAAGGAATCTTCACTGAAGTGAGCTGCGGTTTGGGAGAGACACCACACCTGACCCCTCGTTCTCTCGCAGGAATCGTGATAATTTCAAGGAATTGCTTTCTCTCTGGCTCACTTCCCCATGTTAGAAAAGGAGAGAGAGAGAAAGAGAGAGAGAGGAGGAGAAAGGGAAAGAGACCTACTCCGTTCCATCTGCATCATTTCTATTTATCCTGTATAATTTTATAAAGTTAAATCTGTGAGATATGTAAGGAATACGTCTGAATATTTTAGCTTAGGCTTTCTGACGTCAATGTCTTCTTGAACACGGTAGCCAGGTTTACTCCCTAAGCTATTATTATACGTTTTTATTTAAGAAGTGGATAAATAGGTTTGAGTGTATATCACATGTGTTTATATTAAGAAAATTCACAAATGTTACTATGAAAGTTATGCAGGTATAATTTAAATTGTTTTATACATATATTTTATACATATTTATATATTTTAATATATTTGTATATGCGTATATTTTATATATATATTCTGGGGAATATCTTTTCATATACAGAATTCACAGGAAAGTATTGGCAAGATAGAAATCTTCTGACATAGTAGATACGTTCTAAAGTAAGTGCCTTGAAAATGAAAAATATATATCTACATTTATTAACTTAGTTGAATTTCTTAATTTGTCTTTCACTCAGAAGTTGCAGTAAATAATATCTACTTCAGATTTCTCTAGATTTGGTTAAAAGAAAATACATAAAGTGTCTAATATAATCCTGACATGTGGAAGACTCGCAGTAAATGTTGTGTATAATGTCCCTTGAGAATTTTAAATCATCATAGTTCTAAATATTTAATAATTGTTGAATATTTTGTCATGGTCATATAATGTGTTTTTTAATTATCAGAAAGGAAAGTGCTTCTCTTTAATTAAAGTCCTGTATTTGTTTTAAATGTCTAAGTATATTCTTAAATTTAATATATCCAGTATTTAGCATGACAAATGGTAACACAAATGGAAACATGGTAAGACTGGGGTCTTTTTCTTTTCTTTTTTAATATGATAGATCTATTGTCTTGGGAACAGAGTATGGAAGTTGTAGTGGAGAAAGAGAAAGAGGAAGAATTCCAGCTTCCTAACCCGGGATTATTTCTTGTAGCCTTTGAAATGTTGATATGTAATTTTACTCTGAATAAAGTCATTCCATTTCCTAATCTACACAGTGAGGATAATAACATATTATCTATTTATCTTTCATAAGTAACTCAAAACCAGGGGTTTACAGGGCCATTTCTATTGAAATGGTTTTATTGAGGTAAATTTGAAATGAACATTAAACTAAACATACTTACAGTTACAATCTAATGCATTATGACATAAATATATTCTAAAGAAAACATCGCCACCATCAAGATAGTGAACCTACTCATCAGTGTCATCACCACCAGAGTTTCTTCATGCCCCTTGATAATCCATCCTCACATATCTCATGCCTCCCCTTCCCCTTAACAGCCATGAATCTACTTTTTATCATTATGGATTATTTTGCATTTTCTTAAGTTTTATATAAATGGAACAATGTGTGCTTTTTATTCTCTGCGAAGTCAGAGAACGGAGTCATTCACTTCGTTTAATCAATTTGATATCTGTCTAGGTAATGGCATTCATCTACCGTTCATTCCCTTTTAGAGATGATTAGTATTTCATTGTATCACTATTCCAAAATCTGTTTCTCCTTTCACCTGTTGAAAGATATCTAGGTTACACTGAGTTTTGAGATATTACAAATAAAGCTCCTATGAATATTCTTGAAGAAATCTTCATACAGATATGTGCTTTGACTCTTGAAAAACATCTAGGTATGTAATGGCCGCATCATATGGCAGGTGCATTATTTTTAGGAAATAAACAAACCACTTCCAAACTGCTTGGATAATTTTATAGTCTCACCAGCAATATGAGAAATTCAGTTACTCAAAATCATCACCAATATTTGGTATGATCAGTCTTTTTCATTTTAAACAGTATAATAGTTATGTAATGTAATTTCACTGGGATCGTATGTTCTAATTAAATCTTTTATCTTGAAACGTACATGTTCTAGAAACAAATTCTCCTAATTGTTCTTTTTCTAAACACAAAATTATATACAGTTATGCAAAATAATACAGACAGATCCTGTGTACATTTTACCCATTCTTTCACAATAGTGACATCTTGACAAACTATAGAATGATGTTCCAATCAGGATAGTGACATTAATACAATTAAGATACGAAATACTTCTGTCACCACTACCATCTCTCTTGTTGCACTTTTAAAGTCACCTCTACCTTCAACTGTTTTATTTTATTTATTTTTTTATTTTCTATTTATTTATTTATTTGCAGTTTTTGGCTGGGGCTGGGTTTGAACCTGCCACCTCCGGCATATGGGGCCGGCACCCTACTCCTTTGAGCCACAGGCGCTGCCCTACCTTCAATGTTTTATATGTGTTTCTTCTGTTTTCTATTATTCTGTTTCCTTTCTCTTAACTTTCTTTGAGTAATTTGAATATTTTTTAGATTAGATCTTGTTTTCTTTATAGTGCATTGAAGCACATCACTTTATAAATAGTTTCCTTAGTGGTTTCTTAGGTATCACAATATATAAACATAATCATAGTCCACTGTTTATCAGTGTTTTAGTGCTCTGAAGTCCTTTCACCCTCTCCATTTTAAAAAAGAAATAATTATTCGATATATTCCCAATATATACATTGAGCACCACATCAAATGGTGTAACAGTGTTTGTTCAAGCATTAATTATTATATAAGGAACTCATTAAAAGGAAGATGGTTTATTATTTGTCCTATTTTTATCCATTCTGATGTTCTCTTTCTTTTTTGAAGTTCCAATGCTGCTTCTGTTTTCATTTGTTTTCTCATTAGAAAACTTCCTTTAGCCATTTGTTAAGAAGACATGTTCTAGAAACAATTCCTCTTAAGTTTTCTTTTTCTAGGAAAATGATTTCCCATTCATTCCTAAGTGGTATTTTTGCTGTATATAGAATTTGTAGTTGACAATTTGCTTCTTTCTGTACTTAAATAAATGTGCTACTTTCTTCTGGTCTTCATAATTTTGGATAAGAAGAAATCTGTCATAATTCAAATTGATGTCCCTATAAAATTGTGTCACTTCTCTATGGCTGGTGAGAAGTTTAATTGCAATATATGTTGACATAAACTTAGTTTATCCTTTTTGAAATTTGCTTGGCTTCTTGAAAGCATATATCTTTGTCTTTCTCCATGTTTGGAAAGTTTTTGCCCATTATTGTTTTAAATACTTTTTAAATAGTTCAAGTACTTACCTGTCCCTCTGTGACTACAATGATTTGAATGTTAGATGTTATCTCTTTTGTTATTGTCTCACAGATTGTTTTTGTTTTGTTTGGGGGTTTTTTGTTCTATTTTTAATGTTTTCCAGATTAGGTAAATTTTATTTATGCCTCCTCGGGTTAACTGATTCTATCTCCTGTAATCTCCATTCTAGTATCGAGTCCACTAAGTGAGATTTTTCAGTTATTAGGTCTTTAGTCCTGCAATTTCGTTTTGTCTCTTTTTCACAACATCTATTTCTCTGCAGATACTATTCATGTTTTGTTTATTTTAAAAGCATTTGTAATTGCTTGTTGAAGCATTTTATTGTGGCTGTTTTATAATTCTTGTCAAATAGCAATATCTGTTTCACCTCAAAGTTGGCATCTGTTGATTGTATTTTCTTTTTTGTTGTTGTTGTTTTGCTTTGTTTTATTTATGCTGGTAATGTTTTCTTATGTTTCAACTTTTCTGATTCTTGGTATGAAAAGTCTTTTCATTGTGCTCTGAACATATATGACATTATGAGACCTTTTTTTTTTTAGCAAGCAGTGCCCTTTTGGTGGGTGATGCTAAGGCCATTTCAGGGCATATATTCACCTTTCCATCATGTTCCCGCTGACATCCTCCTGCAAACCTGAGGCGTTGACCCACTCTGCTGTGTTGCAGATAGTTGATGGGGCAGTTCAGCTTCCCTTTGACCCGCTGCTACCTTCCCAGCAAAAGTAAGTCACTTATTCACAACACTCTATCCCTGAGTGGATGTATAACATCAGCTCAGCACTGTGCTCTGCTACTAATTAGGAGATGAGAAGTGAAAGACTCACATCCACAATGATTTACTGCTGCAGGTCCACAGTGGGCCGAATCTCAGCTCCCTATTTGGCCCACTGATATGAGAAGAAGAGAGTGGGGCAGGGGAAACAGAGTGTTAACTAGTCCTGTCTCCACCACCAGTTCGCATGTCTTTGGATAGATGCTCAGCAACCCAGTAAGCCCACAAGCCCCCCTCCCTCGGATCAGACAGACCAGTGGCTGGCTCTACTTCAAACTCTCATTCAGTTTAATTGCTGCCTGATGGATATGGATATTCTATTCCCAACTGAACACCAGGGATAGGAGAAAATGGTGCACTTATCTGCACCCACTTGTTTAGTTTTACCAATACCAGGTAGAGTGGGGATTCATCTCCCCACTATCGAGGAGAGGATGATGCAGATTGCAGTGGTGACCAGGCTTGCCATCCTCATAAAGTCTCCTGGCTGCTAGGGGGGAGTGGAGGCTCAGCTGGGCACTAAGCCTGCTAACACTACCCTGGTGGGGGAACAGCCATACCACCCGTCACTTCCAGGCAGATACTGGAAGATTAGCTCCCTGTTCCATGTGCAAATACCAGAATTATTTTTTGAGGGTAGAGATTCATGGTGGTACAGGAACTCAAGATTTTATTGCTTAAAGTCCAGTCTCTTGAAAACCATTGAGTTTTGTTCAATTTTTTTGTTCTTTCTGGCAGAACAGTAACCCTAATTGTTGTTATTCCACCTTGGCTAGGAGCAGAAGCTTAAAATAAATATTTTAAATTAATTATTAAATATTTTGGAAAGATAGGTTTGAGTTATGTTAAATTGGTCACAGTATCCATTATTAGCATGGAATCAAATGTGATAAGTTGCACTACATGAAATCACAGAATCAGAAACAAATGCTCGCTCAGATTCTAAAATTTGGAGTGTTCCTCAGTAAGATCCTATCAATGCCAACCTCATGTCTAGGTCTAGTAATTCTGTTGCGATGGAAAGGAATTCAAATAATTAAGTTAAATTTATTATCATTCATGTGCATTTATAAATAACATCTATAGTTTAGTTACTAGTATTGCAACCATGTAAATTTTTAAATTTTGATAGTTGGACTATAGTTATAAAGATATTAATTGGGGTAAGCTAGGTAAAGGGAATATAGAAGCTCTATATTATTTTTACAAGTTCTTTATAAATTTAAGCTGATCTCAAAGTAAACATGAATTTTAAAAAAGCTATTCTGGATACTCTTATCAATGACTTGATATGCCAGAGTGTTTGTCATTCCTAATTCCACTCCCTTGCCCAGACAGTCACCACAGCTTATCCTTTTTAAGTCTACATCATGTTTTTTTATTCTGAAACACGCGCTTTCCTCATGTTCTCTTTAGTTCTAGCTCGGATATTTGCAATGTCCCGTAGTCAGGCTTCTCATTTCAATGCCTGAGAAGGAGCAGCTAACTATAGTGAATCCATCTCCGAGGCCAGAACTAGCTCACCTCATCACTTGGCAGACATTTAACTCTTCTGGACCACAACATTCTCAGATTCCCAATGGGAACATGGAAGCAAGGTGTTTACAGAATGGTAGTGAGACACAAGTTGGAATAGAAGATAGACAGACAGACAGACAGATAGATGAATCTGCAACGTACTTGCATTTTAAAATTATAATGCATCATTACTTGCCAGATACAGGAAATCATAAACTACTTCCTGGAAGATTCTCTTACTCACACATTTTAGATTTTTGGAGTTCCTGTGATCTGCTTACCTAAAAATAGCTGCCGGTGGTGACATTGAAACCCCAAGCACACTGACCTCCCTCAAGCCAAGTCCATCTGGGGGTTTGTCCAATTTTAGCCATGCAATATTCATACGGTGCAAAAGCTGTTGACTTTCATTTCGTGCCCTTCAGTAACTTCTTAAACACATAGAACTCTAGAGCTGCCTACAAATTAACCCCAAGGAAAATAAGTCACCCAGAAATGATTGAATTACCTTTCTGGATTCAAGTAATAACATCCATTGATTAATGCACCTGTGAATATATGTGTAAAACTAAAGTAACAAATGCTACGAAAAGAAATAAATTTTTTAGCAAGTTCATTGGCACAACACAATAGGATGTGCTCGTGCTGAAAATTATTCATGACTTTTAAAAACTACCATCCCTTATACAATTTTGTCACATTTTAATGTTGTTTATGATAATGAACACAAACATTAGCATGGCTGACAGACTTTTAAAATGAACAGTATTTTTGCAAAACATTTTGCTTTACAAGTCACTGACTTACTTTACCCAGATTTCCAACTCCTTCCTCTTTATTGCTTCATGTAGAAGATACTACCTAAAGTTTCTTGATGGTAAGTAGTACAATGACAGCTCAAACTATTTCTTATGAACTAAGCATATGTTTTGAGAGTTAGTGTAAATATTTGAAAAGGATTTAAAAAAAGCAAAAATGATATTTTAGTATAAGTTTTCAGTATGCAAGGAAAGTGAGACCCAGACAACCCTACATAGCAGCTGGATAAAGAGTGAGAGCTAATGAAGAATTCAGAATTACCGTCCGATCCTCAACATCATAATGGCTTTTCATAGCTTGGTTATTTCTTGCTGGACTCACTTAACTGGCATAGTCCATAATCCCACACAGCCTTATTCAGTGAAGAAAATCTATGCTGAGACCCTAAGCCTAAACAAATTGCCAAGGGATGAGGCTTGAGATGACAGGAGACTCTCTGCATATTTAAATATTCAGGAACCCAACTTGCTAAATACAGAGGATAAGGCAGTCGTGTCAGTGAAAGAAAAGGTTCCCGTTTGCATCCCGGGTACTTTGCCAGTTCCCTGTGATGTTCAATAAAAACCTTGGCTTTAAATATTGACAGATGAATGATCTGACACTAGAGGAAGAGTTATTATCCAAGAAGGGCTGTGTGTTATGCAAGCAATTTTGTTTTAGTTCTGAGGGCACTTGGCATAAAGACCCTCCACCATTATCTGCAGCTTGAGGATACACAGCTGGAATGGCAAAGGATTTGTTATTTGTTAAACATCCATGAATTTCACCACAGGCCTTCCACCGACACGGAAGCATCTATGGATCAAACTGTCACCCAGCTGTTCAGCTGCCACTTGCAGGTTCTTGTAGTGTAAAGTCCCTATTAATACCGTGGGTTACACTGCACCCCTGATGGGTCCGTGCAAAATTGTTCCTGTTAAACTACAGTTTAATGCATGAATTCCCCCAAAGCCACATCCCTAAAGATTCTTTGAAAAAAAGAAAAGATCATGTCTTTGGGGAGTGACTGCCAGAGTTTCTGGGCCAACTCTGTACATTTTCATTTGAACCCTTTTTAGTTTCTGAAGTTTCCTTCCAGGCAGATACACCCTCACTGCTTTACCACACAGAAAATAGAAACAGTGTTCATGAAAGCAAGATTCAAATGCTAACGAAAATAAAAACAGATGCCAGACTGAAGTTGTTTTAGGCCTTATCTTCAAAAGCACAATTTCTGTGGGACCCTTTAACAAATAGTTTTCTTATTAAGGCTCTGGAAATTTTAATTTCTTTAACAGTGACACACATTTTTAGGTTTTAATTAAAAGCTTTGAGTTATAATAGTTTGTATCATTGTACCACTGTACTTTTATTTAAAAACAAATTGCATTTATAAATCATTTGGTAAAGGGGATTAAGAGCTTTACTCCAGGAAATGGAAAAAGAGCAGACTTTCATATTAAGCAAAACAATAATAGGTAATGTTTACATTTGCAACGAACATTTAATTTAATGTAAATTTCCAACTAATAATTATGGTAAATGGATAATTATAAGATTTGGTAATTTAGCAAAGTTGAACCTTTTGTGATTGTTCATAGAAAACATACAATAATTTGCTTTAAAATTCAAATATCATTGATGATTATATTTTGTTTTATTGCTTCCAAATTTCATTAAGATCATGCTAACTGCTGCAATCCATGTACTTGCTCAGAAGTAGTTTTTTATTTCTTCTACATCGGCAGATCTAGAATTTTTTAACATCAGATTCAGTGTCCTAATACCCTATATCTGTTTTTCTCTGGATTTATGTTTCCTTGAATCTAAAGAACATAAACATAGTTCAAGAAGAGTAGTCGCATAAGTGCAATGTGTAACAGCTTAAATCTGATATGTGCATATTACATCAATCATTAACGAAGCAATTTCAATAGAGTTCCACTTCTCTGCAGATTTCTATAATAGATGCCATTTAACTTTTGCTATGTCTTTGAAATTTCAAATAGTAAGCTTCAATCTTTAGATTTTAAGTATTAGATTTGTTTGTATTCATAAATGAAAATGAATGTACATTTAAAATAAAATTTCTGGTATGTAGACAAGTTTCCAACAGGAAATAACATATTTGGCTCTATACTTAAAGATATAAAATGTGTCATATACCTTCTGCCTTGGTAAGGTGGAATTGGTAAGAAAACATTACCAATTCATAAGTAGACAAGTCATTGATAATATATACTGTGTATTCAGGTGGTGAGGAGTGGCAGGCTAGGTTGAATGGCAGGCTAAGTTCCATAGTCTTGCCTGGTCTATGACCTGATTACCCATACTAAGCAACATTTCTTCAAAGAAATGACCACTCTTTTTCCCAATTATTATCCCTCTCCGTATCACTGCTCTACACGCCTCCTTCCCAAGCCTAATCTCCATTGATATGCTTACTGGGCTGTGACCTCTACTCACATATTACAGTCCTAGGGAATGTCTCCATAATTCATGACACTTTGGCCACATGGGTCAAGCTCATGACCAACACATGGCCTTGTAATAGTCTTCCCTCCGGCTAGAATCCTTCTTCCTAGATGTTTTCATGTCCATGACCATTTCTTTCTTTAATATATTGGAAAAGCTTTCTCTGACTATCCAGTATATATTAGCCATTCTCGATAATCTTCAGTAGAAAGCAGGGATTACAATTGACTGCAAGTTAATGCAAAACTCTGTTAAAAAGCGACTTAGATGAGTTGGGGAATGAGGCAGTAAAGATAATTCAAGGCCCTTGTCCTGCCTCTTTTGCATAATGCAAGTGTGGCCACTCAGCGTCCCATCACTTCCACATTCTACCCAATAAGAAACCAGTAGAGCAGAGAGTCTGTCTGCATGCGGATGCAAAGTTTTCCCAGACATTTCAGTGTCTTCTCACATTGTATTCAGAATTGGGTCAGATGGCCACAAAGGAATGTAAATGCATAATATTTGTTCCACTTTGTAGAACAGTGATGATCCGTTAGCAATAACGAATAAATAATAACAGGCATCCAGAGCATCTATCAAATTTCCACACATATGTTCTGTTTTATTTGCTTCGCTGCCCTTATCATATCAATTAATCATGTATTTGCTTTGTATTTAATGTCCTCCTCCCCCTTACTATTAATAGATGCTGCATTCAGGAAATGAGAAGCCCCATCCACCTGATGAATTTCTATAATCTAGAAAACTCACTGGCCTATAGTGTCTGCTTTATAAATATTTCATTAGAGGGAAGAATTTTGGGTTAATTGAAGTTCAATTAAATTGCAACTTTCATTTACATAATCCAAACTTATAAAATAAATTACTTATGATCTTAAGTTGTCACAGAAAATGTCTTCGATCTTTTCAGTTAATTGAGTCAATGATTATCTAAATTTTTATTCCAAGGAAATATCATGTAGAATCAAGGATTACAAAGGCTTAATCTGCCATTACCTTGTTTTGATTTGAAAGAATTCTAATACTTGAATTTCAACACGTTCTTTTGTATGAGGCTAATTCCTATTAACATATCACCCTCCCATTGTCTCTTTGCACCCCTCTAACAACCACAGAAATACAGCAAGAGATGTAAGTTTGGACTAAATACTCAGCCAGATAGCTCATATACAAAAATTTCAGAGCCAAGTCATTTGTTTAATCAACTCCTATAATGCTATAAATTAATGAAAGATCATTATTGTTGACTTTATTCACACTTTAATTTCTAAGGTTCATTATTTCTTAAATGAAAGGAAACCTGTTATAGGTAAATTAAGAAGACTAAGGTCCTTCTTTCTTTAGTTTTAAAATTAAATAGTAAAATACCTACTACATATAGCAGGCATATAATAATTTAGTTGGAAGGTGTTCAAGTATTTTTTAAAAGATTCTCTCTCAGACAAGCACAGCTAGGAACTTCAGTAAGTCTGCTAGAATATAAGCTCTTGTAGGCAGAATGAGAAAATTTCTGAACTTACAGCACCTACCGTCAAATTCTATCCTTTCTAGAAGTAAGCTGCCAGGGAAATGATTACTTTTGTATTCTCTGGCTTTTGATATTGTTAAAAGCAAATGAAAGATCATTAGTTGTTTGGCTGTTTTTCAGTTCTTTTGAAACTGAATGAGCACCAAATGTCATTTACAACACATTCAAGTTCACTTAGAAAGGAAAGTTCAGCATTGTAAAGACAGAGCAATTTCTATTGGCTCACAGGGAATTATATGGCAGTTTCTTTACAGAACAAAATCATATAAAACTGATGTAATCCTTTTTATGTTTCCATTATTATATAACAATTATTAACAAATATTATTTTAATTATGCAAGCAATTACTTTCCCAGTGAGAGAACTGAGGCCCTGGGAGCTATTCAAAATCACAGAATTGGCTCAGAAAAGTTGTTAAAACTACAACCCAAATGTCCTGACTCGTCAGCTTGTGTTCCAACCATTTTTTCACTAGGGCACCTAATAGACAAACTACAAAGGATCATTAGTTCTTCAGGCTACTCGTGTATCACTTAAATACTCAGAAAGAACAACTTGCCATCTCTGACACTGATGTTTGACAGAGTTAAAGGTTGAAGAACTTTCACCTACAAAGTATTTTATAGGTCTTGGATCACTGCACAATCAGAGTGATCTTTAAGTGAAAAAAAAAAAATCCATTTAACTTTAAATTAATTATGTATTTGTTAGTTGTTTACTTTGAAGACTCAACAAATTATTGTAAGCTTGGGGTGCCATTCACTAATCTGCTTCTCTGTATGGATTTTCCAGGATGAAATAACATGGACATGATAGTAATCACAAGTAAAATTGTAATTTCAGAACTTCAAGTTTTTCCACTTTATATTATGCAAATACTTGGAAGTTTATTTCAATATTCAAATCCTCATCATAAATGATAAAAAAGGAATGCCTGAAAATATAGCTAATAAAAGTCAGTAGGTAACATGCAGTCTTATATACTCACTATTTTATAAATCAAAATAAATGTCTCAACTCAATTTTAATACCCAGTTGCTTGTTTGTGACCCATTTCGATCCCTGAAGGTCAATTTTACAAGGTGCTAATATAAACTTTATGATTTTTCTTTTCGCATATGACAAGATTGAACGTAAAATATATTAGCATTTTTTAAAGGCTGAAAAAAAATTAATGAGGCAATATTACTAAGAAGACAGAACCTATATCATCGCCGGCTGACTCCAGAATGCAAAATATTTTTATTTACAAATTGTATTTCTCTGGATTTAAAGAATATACAAGAGAATAGAAAAGAAGAATGAGTGAGAGAAAGAAAGATGGGAAGGAGAGAGAGAGAGAGAGAGAGCAAAAAGGAGGAGAAGGAAAGAAGGGGAGAGCGGAGGGAAGAAGAGGAAGGAGGAAGAGATGGCGACCAGGAGGCCAGTGTGTCTTCCAGCTGCATCTGCCCTGGATAAAAGAAAGAAGGTGAAGCAAAATATTCTTTTGTTGTTCTAAAGGCTCCATCCCAGAGATCTCTGCATGTAGCACACTGAGCTTCTGACTTCTGTGAGGGGAGGTCCCGGTCCTCCCCTCCACCTACCTCGTCCTCACAGCATCTTCTATCTCTTGGTTTTCTCCTTTCTGTTCTTTGAATCTTTCTATTTGCTCTCTTTCTAATCAAATGCAATATATTCACCTGCACCAAAATATTAAGCTGACTTAATTCATTTTGCTTCGTTATCTTTCAAGAAAAAAAAAAAAGACCATACCTCAGAGAACCCAAATTATAGTATGAAATACACGAGGCATTACTTAGTCACATTTTGATCTTCCATACATGGTGTGCTTATTCTAAGCTAGGCATGACTCTGTTGAAAAATAGCACAATAGGAATCTCCCAGATAGATCGATAGCAGAATGGACAGTAATAAGGACAATTAAGCATTAGATAATTTAAAATTAAATTTGGTTCTAAAATGTATAGGGAAATACTATTTATCTTTCTTGTTAAAAGATTCGTATTATTTTAGAACATTAAAAGTTTTTTATTACGGCATTTAAGATTTGGGAAAAGATTGAAGAATATTGATCTGTCTAACTTTAGGAAGATAATTATTTTCCTTTGAATTTCTTTTAAGGCTATAATGCTCTTATGTCTATTATTTCCCCCCAAAAGATCTACCTGATACAGTTGTGGAGTTTTAAGTATCAAGGCATTTTATTATTGCAAGAAATTTATGGTCTATACTTACAATAACTTTAGAGGGGATTCTTTTCACTGAATATTCATATATGTTATCATTGGTAGATATTAATTCAATTATTCAAAATGTTATATGTCCATTTAAATAATACTAGCATTTTATATGTATCAAGGTTTGTATTACAAATTTCTTTTTATGCAACATATTTTTCAAATACATGTCACCCATTATGCAGAACACCTTTGAAAGTCATTTGATGATATTTATTTTAATCAAGAGAAGATAAAAAGAAAGAATAATGGCTTTTTGATTTTTTTAATTCCTTCATTTTAGTTTTGGGAAGAAATCAAAGTGGTTTAAATTTTTGGTTAGAGGCAGTTAAATCAGGTCGAGGTCCAATATCACTGGCTCATTAACCAAGAATCTATTATTCTTCACTGCCCTCCATAGCACCAATGATGGGTAAGATTCCCAAAGCGGGGACAACCTAAGACAGAATATGGAGAGGCTGCATGGTGGATTACATTCATAGTACCCAAAGACGGGTAAGATCACTCTGCATTCAATCAACCTAAGACAGGGACCAAACCATTGATGTTTGTATCCCCATGACGGGTAAGACTGAAACTGCAAGAGCAGGCAACCTAAGACAG
>CAUYPK010128956.1:0-49740 GCA_963574355.1 Loris lydekkerianus
GTATGGAGGAAAGAAGTGGGATGTGTCTTGTGAGTCATGAATGGTTCTCCCTGGGGTCCAGATAGTTGTTTATATTTGGTGTTTTTTCTAAGTCATACTTATTCACAGCTGCCCAAAACTCTGTGGTGGCTATTAAAAATATGGACTAATGGGCAGTGCCTGTGGCTCAGTGGGTAGGGCGCCGGCCCCATATGACAAGGGTGGCAGGTTCAAACTCGGCCCTGGCCAAACTGCAACAAAAAAATAGCCAGGTATTGTGGCGGGTGCTTGTAGTCCCAGCTACTGAGGAGTCTGAGACAAGAGAATTGCCTAAGCCTAGGAGTTGGAGGTTGCTGTGAACTGTGTGACGCCATGGCATTCAACCAAGGGTAATAAAGTGAGACTGTCTCTACAAAAAAAAAAAAAATACGGACTGAGGCTAAACGTTTTCATCACCCAAGCTAGTGCCTTTCTGCTCTGCCTTATAAATCAGGTACATACCTTGTGTGGGAAAGTGCCTGACCCTTTGTTTTCTGTGGCACTTCATCCCCTGCCACTGTAATTGAGGGGTAGAGATCCATGCTCCGGTGAAGAGATGTATAGAGCTGGCAGTTTCCACAGGCAAGGTTGCCTGCTCTGTGGAGAATGTTACTCCTTTAGATGGAAAGGTGTAATTGTAACTTCCAGCAGTTTGCAGCTGCATATGAATAATGGACATAGGGCTAATTGGCAAGCCCTGCAGTAGAGATGATCAGGGCAGTGCCCTTGCATCAGCAGTGTGATACCAAAACTATTTTCTGCTGAGCTGCAAGTTGAGTCCCCCCAAAGTGTTTCTTCCCCTTTTGCTCCTTTTCCTAAGTCAGCGTGGAGATGTGTCCAGGCCAGAGCTAAGGGTGTGTCAGAACCTTGGAGGTCAGGAAAAGCCAGTGAGTGTGGCTGTTTTTGACCATCATTTTTAAGCAGTTTCTCCAGGTGTTTCACAGACCCCTGGATCTGCCTCAATCAATTACAGTAATCCATGGATAGAAATAGCGGTGCCAGGGGACTGTGGGGTAAGCCAGCCTTGGTTATTTTGTTTAGTGCCTGGGAGTGAAATTGGAAATCAGGACAAGGAACCCTGGGTAAGTGAGTAGAATGAGGACCCAGTCAATGGGGATGAAGTCAGAGAAACCAGCCTGAGGTGGACAGAGAAACTGCAGAGAAGGACTCTGGCATCGCAAAGCAAGGCAGACCTGTCTTGTGGGGTAAAGAGTGGTTCAGGCAGTAAGTGAGAATTCATAAATTCTAGAAAGACTGAAGATCAAAGGCACGAGAGTCCTGGGGAGGTTGAAGTTTTCACAAATAAGCCCAAGTCTGGGGAGTTGGTTTTTTTTTTTTTTTGAGAGAGTCTTACTATTGCCCTTGGTAGAAGCGACAACTTTTGGGCTCATGCAATTTTCTTGCTTCCGCCTCCCAAGTAGCTGGGGCTACAGGTGCCCTCCTTAACACGCAGCTGCTGCTTTTAGAGATGGAGTCTCACTCTTGCTTAGGCTGGTCTCAAACTTGTGAGCTCAAGCAATCCACCTACCTTGGCCTCCCAGAGTGCTAGAATTATAGGCATGAGCCACCGCACCCGGTTCTGGGGACATTTTAATGAGGACTGCTTTTGTGGGTCCCAGAATGCCCAGAGTGAGGCCACATTGCCAGGTGCCATGCATGAGGATAGTGTTGGGCAGTCTTCTGTAGCTTATTCTCACGTGTGAATTCCTCAAGAGCCCTCCCAAGATGGGCCATACAGAGCCCTGAGCCCTCACTATGAAGATGTGAAGCCCACTTGGTGAGAATCGCTTCCTGGCAAGATAGCTAGTACAAGCCACCCCAACTCTGCCTGGGCATGAGACAGGACAGAGGGAGAGAAGGATCTGTAAGAAACCCGGCAACACTGGCTCCAAGCAGGATTTCATAGAACCTGCAGCCAGGACTCCTGATAGACACAGTTTTGCCTGCCTAGCCTCCGACACTCATCACCCAGGAGGTTGTGGGTCATGGAGGCAACTTCACAGGTGGGAAGATGGGCTTAGCGTCAAGCAGTGGCTTTCCCAAGGTTAGCAGCAGAAAGGTGGAATTGAACAGAAACCCAGCGGCTCGGCGCCTGTGGCTCAAGTGGCTAAGTCGCCAGCCATGTACACTTAACCTGGCGGATTCAAATCCAGCCCGGGCCCGCCAAGCAACAATGACGGCTGCAACCAAAAAAAAAATAGCCAGGTGTTGTGGCAGGCACCTGTAGTCCCAGTTACTTGGAAGGCAGAGGCAGGAGAATCGCTTAAGCCCAGGAGTTGGAGGTTGCTGTGAGCCGTGATGCCACAACACTACCCAGGGCAACAGCTTGAGGCACTGTCTCAAAAAACAAAAAAAAAAACAGAAACCCAGCTGCAGGAACCCCACCTGCTAGCTAGAGCCCTGCACCCCCCAGCCTCAGTTTCCTCCTTATAATCTGTAGCTCGTTTCCAGTCCACACAGCGATGTTAGTGAATGGGAATCAGAGCTTGGTGGAGATGCTTGTTATGAGATCCCTTACAACCTGGTTCCTGGATATGTGGCTCTAAAGGTGAAGGTGCCAGTGGAAGATAAAGGGAGGGTAGTGAGGAAGACACTGTCCCATCAATGAATGCTTTGCACCATGTCAAGTGGGCTGTGTGGCCACAACCAGACCCACATAACGCTTTGACACCTGTTGTAAACAAGGTTTGGGGGGAGTAGGCTGGTAACACATGGGGCAGACAGATGGCTAGTCCCTGGAGTCGGCTGGAGGATGGCAAAAGGTGTGGCCTATTGGAGGCTGCACCCAAGCAGGTAGGGCTGGCTGTGCAGGGTGGGGCAGGCACCAGGCTGGGAGGAGTATTCTAGGTTTGGGGAGAGGCCAAGGCTTCTCCGGAGCCACAGGACTGACACAGGCTGCTCCAGCAGCCATGAGGAGAGGGCTGGGGGCCTGCAGCAAACTTACCAAGAGCCAGCAGAAAGGTGAGCTGCATGCGTGGATGTGAGTGCCTGGAATTTGTGTAGAGGGGTATGCATCTGGGCTGGGACCCTGTTCACTTCGGTAGGATGGAGGCTTCTGGGAAAAGCCCACTCTATCTCTAACCCTATGCCAGGCCTCTGCTATCCTCAGGATGATACCTGGTAACAAAAGGTCTCAGGACAGCCTGGCACCTGCCCCAGCTCAGATGGAAGGGTGTTCTCAGGGCTGGCAGGGGCAGTGGCAGGTGTAGAAAGGCCCTGTGCAGGCTCTCCCCAGGAAAAGAGGCAGCAGGCCTGGGGTATAGTTACAGGCACAAGAAACAGGAGGTACCAAAGGCTAGCCCCGGCAGGACAGGGCAGAAGACCTGTTGGAAGAAGAGCCATGTGCCCGGGATGGGGTGATAGGCCCTGAGGCTGAGAAGGCCAACCCCCTCTCCAGCACTGGTGCATCTGAAGCTCTGAGTTCTGGGGGGCCCAGCCAGGGGATGGACACTAACATGCTGCAGCACCATGCAGCCCCCCAAGAAGGGCAAGTCACAAAGAGGCCAGCCTAAGTTGCTGGACTGC
Source organism: Loris lydekkerianus (assembly GCA_963574355.1). Lineage (NCBI taxonomy): Eukaryota > Metazoa > Chordata > Mammalia > Primates > Lorisidae > Loris > Loris lydekkerianus. The sequence goes on from CAUYPK010128956.1 coordinate 3,544, forward strand.
CTTCCCTGCTGCTCAGCCAGTACACGGGGATTCAGGGTGCCAGTGGAAACTGAGGCATACGCTGGTGCAGGGTTTGCCCAGGGTCACAGACATCATGAGGCCAGAGTCAGAGCCCTACCAGCATATCTGACTCGAGGGCTGCTCCCTGTCCCAGGTAAAAAGCAACACTGATTGCCTGCCAGGACATGGGACTTAGCTCTTAGGAAGGTATATGCATAGGGGACAGAACTAGAGCTGGGAGGAGGCCAAGGGAGGGAGAAGTGGCCTCAGTATCTCTAGGAGGGCAGTAGGTAGGCTGGACATGTCACCCAGACCTGCCTTGGCCTCGAGGGTAGTACAGGGAATCAGCCCCTACATGCTGGTTACTGCCCCCCGGACCCCTCCACCCCTGGGCATGGGGTCATGTCCTGGGCATCCAGTGCCCATGGCTACCAGACACTCAAGTCTCAGGACCTCCACATATCCACATCCTAGTTGGTGGGCCTTAGGTAAGGCAGGGCTGTTGCTTTGGCAAACACTGGGTGCCCAGGAGGGCAGGGCCACAATGGAACCTGGTGGGGCTGGCCTAGGGAAGTCAGGTGTTTCTGTCTACCACCTCCCAGGCCCCAAGCCATGTCCAGGGGAGGCAGTTCTTGGGCACAGCAGTGGAGGAGAGGAGGCAGCCTGGGAGGGGTTGGAAGGCAGGTGGCTGTGTCAGGGCCACAGCATAAGAGATAAGGACATGGAGGTTTGGGACTAGCCAGGTGGCTTCTTGGCCTCTCCCAGGTGCTGGGGCTTGCCATGCGCTGCCAGGACTCTGGTGTCCTGGTCAGAGTAAACAATGGTCAGAGGGCTCTGGGCAGACAGGTCTGTCCTGCCAAGGCTAGGTCAGCAGCCAGCCTCACCCCAGGGAAATCAGACCTGGCCGGCCCTGCTGCCTCTCATGAATGAATGAAGGCTGAGGCACCAACTGCAGAGAGCAAGGTATCGTTCAGCCTATGATCAGGCAGCCTCGAACCTGCCCCTCCCTGGGGACCCAGGTCCTGCACCCTAGCTTCCCCAGAGCCAATGCCCTGTGTCCACTGCCCAAGCATGGCTCAACCTGGCTCTCCCCACCCCAGGGTAGGTGTTCTAGGCCTCACAATGTCAAGAAGCTGCACGCACAGCAGAGACCTGACCAGCTGGTCACACCCTCCACAGGCCCTGCCTGGATGGTGAAGGGGTCCATACATCTGACAAGGAGCCCACAGTGAGTGGGCTCTCAGCTAAGGCCACTCTCTGGGGAGCCTCGTGCCTTGAATAGTGATGTGGGGTCTGCCCTCACCATGGGAAAGGAGTGCCCCAGGGCACACAAAAGGCTTGGTCAGGTATGACTCCACACCCAAATCTAGGCAGGGGTCAGCTGTGGACAGTGGGGCCAGCTTTGGCCAAGAGGGACAGGGACAGTGAGTCCTGGCCTGGCTCTACCCTGCCTCTGAGGCCATTAGGCTTGAGGATGATGACCTGGCTTTGTGCTGGCTCCAACACCCATTCTTCAGGTCACTTATCTAGGGGCCTACCTCAGTGGGGTAGGTTGGGCTAAGGGCAGTGTCTTGGCCTTAGGGGTAATGCCCCATCTTCCCTAGTCCCCCCATGGGCTATGGGACCCTCTTCGGGGAATTGGTACCTTGAGCCTCAATTTCCTCATCTGTGAAATGGGGCTAACAGATCCACTCTGCACATTTGGTTATGCCACTGTTGATATCCAGCAGATGTGCAGCTGAGGGTGAGGAATAGCTTCCAGCCAGGCCCCCACAAAGTCTATGTGGGACTTGGGACCAGGGCCCTCAAGGGAAAGGGAGGCAGGGGACAAGACACTACCTGGGACATTGGCCCATTTGAGGTATCCTTCACTATGCCTAGAATGGGCTAGGCCTAGGAGGCTAAGGATAGTGGGGGACATAGTCTGGGCCTCAGAGAGCCTTAGATTCTTCTAGGGAGATCCTGAACCCCATAGACCCCAGTGGAGGCAGAACCAACTCAAAGCCAGAGAGGTGATGACAGAACCCATCTTGGGGGACTCAGGAACTGGAGAGCTTGCATGCCTGGGAGGTGAGAGAGAGGGAAGCCAATGCTTACTCAGCACCTAGTGCTTGCACATGTTATATAGCTCACTGTATCCACTCCCATGTTACAAGTGGGGACATCACAGCCCAGGAGCATGCACTGAGAAATGGCAGAGCTTAGATTCAACACCCATGACCCCAAAGGGTTTGCCTTGCTAAAGGATCAGGAGCCTATTGGACAAGGATTTGGCAGAAAGCCTGGTAATGCCTGGGTCTCCCTGGATGTGGGAACAAAGCAGATGTATGGTGGGACAGAGCCTGGTAATTGAGAGGGCAGGGCTGGAGGCAGAGGCAGAGGCAGCCCAGTGGGGAGAGAGCCCCAGAGGAGGGGCAGGCAGGCAGGCTGACATTCACCAACTTCTGCTTTGGCAAGGCCTTGGACTAAACCCATTTTACAGGTGAGAGAACAGAGACCCAGAGATGCAAAAAGCCTGGCAAGGTGGCCAAGGCTATTGGCAGGACAAAGGGCTGAGGGCTGAGGCTGGCTCTGGAAGTGACTGAATCAGGAAGCCAGAGAAAAGAGGGGGATAGAGATGCCAGGAGGCTCTCTGAGCTCCAGTTTATAAAATGCCTACTGGGCCCAGAGCTGGGAAGAATGGGGTGGAGCCAAGGCTGTCTCATGAGGCAAAGTCATTTCCCCAGAGTGTGTAAGAGGTTCTGGAGTAGGTAGGCTAAAGGGCCAGAGCCCAGGCTTTCTAGAAGCTTTATTAGAGGCAGTGGCTTAATAAGAACATGGCAGGATGGGATAGCTGTGAGAACAACCCCCAAAATGACACTGGGCCTGACCTCCACCAGCAGAGCAGATGGATAGCCCTGTCCAACAGGTCTTCCAAGAATCAGGGACCCTCCAGGGCCATGAACCAGCTCAGGCTGATGCCAAAGGCCCTTTGCCCACACTTGCCACTGACAGAAAATGCTGCTTTTTCCCACAGTGGATTCTACCTCTGAGGAAAGGTCAGAACTTTGTAAAGCCTTTGGTCTGTGTCCAAGGACCAAGCCTTAAGTGTCTCCAAAGTCAGACCCCCTCAGAGCTCTTCCAGAAGGCTGGCCCTGCTGGCTCCAGTCAGGGAAGTCCTTCTGACATCTAGCCACAGTGCTTCCTGCTGTATATTAACTCATTCCTGCCATCTACCTGGAGAAGGACCTCAGTGCATAGGGTGTGTGGCGTGTGACCTTGGATTAAGGGTAGGGAGCTGCTGGGGAGCTCAGGCCTCATGTTGTGCTAGAGGCCATAGCCTCAATTTTCCCACCTGTAGGATGAGTGGGACAAGGTAATTCCTAGTCCTTCTAGCCCTGTGCATGCCCCGATATCAAGTCTTTACCTTGCCAAGCCCTGAGACATTGTCACTCAGGTGCAGTGATGGCTTCTGTCTTCGTAATTATTCCTAGTGATGAACGAGGCCAGAAAGTGCTGACTGCACACACTTAGCCAATGCTTCTGCAGGTCCCAGGCACTGTGGGGGCTGAACAGGGGGCTCAGGAGTGAGCACCTTTGGCACACAGTAGAAACTCACCTTGGCCAAAGGTGTTATAAACTACCTTCCACACCCCTGCCTGAGCCAAGAGGAAATCTATAGCCAAAGAGCCACCCGCATTCACCAAGCCCCAGTGTAGACTGGGACATAAGACCATGTTCTGGAATTCCAGCAGGGGGAAGGCAGACAGCAAACACATTCAGGTGGACAGAGGGTCACAGCTGAAATTTTAAGACAATGAGGCTCTGCACCTGTAACTCACGCAGCTAGGGCGCCAGCCACATATACCAGAGCTTGCAGGTTCAACTCCAGCCCAGGCCTGCCAAACAACAGTGACAACTATAACCAAAAAATAGCCAAGCATTGTGGCAGGGCCTGTAGTCCCAGCTACTCGGGAGGCTGAGGCAAGAGAATCGCTTAAGCCCAAGAGTTGAAGGTTGCTGTGAGCTGTAGTGCCACAGCACTCTACCCAGGGCGACAGCATGAGACTCTGTCTCAAAAAAAAAAGATAGTGATGGGACAGAGGAAATGTTCTTTCCAGAGGTGACACCTGAGACTGTGGGACAAAGTGTCACCTGGGAGAAAAGTTGGTACAGAAGGTCCTGGGCAGGGGAGCAAACAGTACTCAAGGGGTGAGATTAGTTGGGTGTGGCTTCTTGAGCTTGTAGAAGGGTGAGGAGAACAGAGTGTGGTTCCCCAGTCCCTTCCTCTAAAACGGGAGAGTCGTCTAGTCGTTCTGGCTTTGAGCCTATTTACCCCGCAAGGCAGGAGGGTTTGATGGGCAACAGGAAGGACAAGAAATGTACAGTTCCATCATGGGCACAGGGAGGGCACTTCACAATGGTCCCTACATTGGCATGAACCCACCAATAACCAGAGCAGAGCAGAGAGGGGCTGAGGGCCCCACTGCCCCTCCCTAGGAGCCAAGGTGCAATGAGACTCTCTCTGCAGAGGACCCTGGCCTGGGAGCGACAACAGGGCAGGATAGGTTGCGCTTTCCCACCTTCCAAGGTCCCACACCATCTAAAAACACACAGCTTGGGGGCCTTGGCTTTTTTTTTTTAATTCAGAGGAAATTCACATAACATAGATTGACCCTCTTTGCAGTGAATGATTCAGTGGCAATAAGCACCCCCTCTGTCTCCCAAGAAGACATTCTACAACAATAGCTCCTCCCCTGCATGGCCCTCCCTGGCCCAGGCACCACCCACCAGCGGCAGCTGCCAGGCCACCTGGCCCAGGCAGTTGAGGGCACCTGGTGGCCGACAGGCTCCTGAGAGCCAGCTGCTGTTAAGCAGACAGCGATAGAGTGTCAACCAGGAAGGACTGCCCTCCATTTCTCTTCTCCTGTGCCCTCACCATAGCTGAGAGGTCAGGTGGGCTGCTAGGAAAGCAGCCACCCTCCACCTGGTACAGCCTTTCAGATAGCAGCTTTGCTCCACCCACAATGAGGCCGCCAGTGAGGGCCACGTGGCTGTGAGAATGACCAGCCAGGTGTCCCTGGAGGCTGGGCCTTCCAGGGCTGAGCTGAGGAGCTTCCTGCCTCCGGGGGTAGGTGCTGGGTCCTGTGACTACAGGCCAGAGGGAGGAAAGAAACCTGGACAGGCTCCCATTGTGGGAGAGGGAAGGACCCAAAGCCTGGCAGGTCAGCAGGAGACGGAAGAGCATGCACCTGGACTAGGGAGCAGGTTCAGGCCAGCCAAGGGATCCAGGAACTGGGCCACCAACAGGCAGGCAGGTGCCTGGGAGCCAGCAAGTGCTGAATAGGTGGGCATGGGTTGGGGCTGACTCTATCTGCCATCCAGGCCACTCCCCAGACCATACCCCTGGCAGGCAGGACATGAGGGGCTCCCCACTTTCTCAGATCCAGCTGGAACACAGTCTCTGAACCCTAAAAAGCAGGCTGCCCACAGGCCCAGGACATCAGAGGGGGAAAGTGAGGTGGGAGTGCAGGCAGGAGGGAGCCAGGCCTCATTGCCGGGCGGTGCTGGCTCCTAGCATTCTACCTGGCCTCTACCTGTTCTTGTACCAGCTCCTCCCCTGGAGCCCACACCTTTGCCCTCTACTCCTCCCCTGTCTGTGTGCTTCTTGCATCTACAGATGAATAACACCTCCCAGGTCCTGGGGACAGCTGGAGTCCTCCTGGCATCAGCGACGTGGCTGCAGCTCAGCCCTTCACTGGCCATGCCAGCTGGGCCGCAGGTGGACCACATGGGGAATGGCTCCCAGGGTGCCCCCCGGCTCTTCCTCACGTCCACACTGGCCCGTGGAATCTCGGGTGTCTTCGTGTGGGCTGCCCTCCTGCTCACCTGCCATCAGGTAAGCCCTCCCCACCTCTGAGCCTCCTAGATCCCTGTCTCCCAGGCCCACAGCTCAGCCCAGCCCCATGGGTGCTTCTGGGGTCATGGGACCACCAGGGATGGCCCTTGTTCCAGACATGGGAGGCCCAACTGGCCCAAAGGAACAGTGCCTGGGCCTCAGAGGTAGCATCAGGCCAGGACCCAGAGGGAAGGGTGCAGGCTCTCCCCGGGATATGGCACCTGGAAGCGAAGCCTAAAGGTGGGGAGACTCCCCACTCTGCACACTAAGGTCAGCAACATGGCCCGTTTCACAGACAGGAAGACCAAGGCTTAGAGAGCCAGAAGGAGAAAAAGCCTTCTCTCTGCCAAGGGACGGGGCCTGGGGATGGGGCAGGGTTTGCACTTTGTCCTACAGGGAGCCATCAGCAGGAAGCAAGGAGCCGGTCAGCTCCAGAGCTCAGTTCCAGAAGGGGCAACACCCCTCAGCTCCACGTGGGAAGCAGGGGACAGAACAACTTTCCCAAGCTCTGAGCTACACACAGTCCCCAGCCTGGAATAGTCCCCAAGTGCGGGGTCAGGGACAGACTAGCTGGCTATGAAACTCTCAGATACGTGAGAGTCTGACACTGTACTGGGCTTGGAGACTGCCTAAGCAGGGGTGGGGCCGTGGAACTTGTGCACAGGCCTGTGAGTGGCCACTGGGCCACCAGTGTTTGTCTAGAGCCCTCAAGCCAGTGCAGACGTTGGCCTGTAGCCTGGGCAGGGGAGGCGCTGAGGGGCCACAGACTGCTGCAGAGAGGCAACCTGTGAGCAGAGCTGCCCTGTAGAATGGTTTGCCTGGCATTGGCAGGGGAAGGTGGATTGGTAAGTGATCCAAGGGTGGAGCCATCAGCAGACTGGCAGCAGGGGGTGGGAAGCCAGAAGCAATAGGCACTTGCTAAGTGGTACCTGTCTACATGTGGTCTCAAGTAACCAGAACACAAGGTGGACCCGTGCAAGGACAAGCCAGGTAGAGCACAGCCACAGAGGTAGGCCCCTTCTGTTGGGCTGTCAGGGAAGACTTCTTAGAGGAGGCAGTGTTTGAGCTGAAATCCTGGAAACCAGCTATGTGTATGTGCGGCTGTAGCCAGCTTCCTGGGGCCTTGCGGAGTTTCCTTGGGCTGCAGCTTCTACTTATAAACCACTGCCAGGCCCACCCTTGCATGAGGAATCCAAGATAGGACAGAGAAGGGCCCAGTGCCCTCACCTTACGGATGGGAACCAAGACTACAGAGGACAGTGGCTTGCCAAGGTCACCCAGCCTGGTAATGCCAGCCCCAGGAAAGGTCTCCTGGTGCCTGGTTGTGCTGTGCTATCTCCTGCACTGGGGCAGGGGGGAGTGTGCGCCTGATAAAGAGCCCATTTCTGACACCAGCCAGCCCAGTCCCCAAAAGCTGAGTGCACAAAGCTCTGCACACATGGTCCCCTCTGTATAGTCTGCCCTCTGCCCACCTCCACTCACAGTACCTCCTCCAAGAAGCCTTGCCCACGGTACCCTAGGACCGAGACAATAGTCACCTGCCCATACACCTGGATTCCTGACTCTGCTTCCCCTTGAAGACTCTGTTATTATTTGTCATGTCTTTAGGTTGTTTTTGTTTGTTTGTTTGTTTTGAAACAGTCTCAAGCTGTCACCCTGGGTGGAGTGCCTTGGCGTCATAGCTCATAGCAGCCTCCAACTCCTGGGCTTAAGTGATTCTCTTGCCTCAGCCTCCCAAAGTTGGTGCCCACCACAACTCCCTGCTATTTTTCTGTTACAGTTGTCATTGTTGCTTTAGCTGGCCCAGGCCGGATTCAAACCCACCAGCCTCAGTGTATGTGGCTGGCGCCCTACCCACTGAGCTACAGGCACTGCCTACTTGTCATGTCTTTGTAAAAAACATGGAGATCTAGAAAGATTTAAAGACAAAATCCATGATCACCAGCTGAGCATGGTGGCTCATGCCTGTAATCATAGCACCCAGGAGGCCAAGTCAGGCGGATTGCCTGAGCTCACAGGTTTGAGACCAGCCTGAGCAAGTGCGAGACCCTGTCTCTAAAAATAGCCAGGCATTGTGGCGGGCACCTGTAGTCCCAGCTACTTGGGAGGCTGAAACAAGAAAATAAATAGCATGAGCCCAGGAGTTTGAGGTTGCTGTGAGCTATGATGCCATAGCACTCTACCAAGGGCAACAAAATGAAACTGTCTCAAAAAATAAAAAATAAAAAAAACCATGATCACCCGTATTTTCCCACTGCCCAGGGGTAAGACATTTTAAATAGAGTCAAGAGCATAGATGGGCACAATGAGGAGCAGGCAGATGATATAGATTTTAAAATGCCCAGGCATTTTTTTTTTTTTTTTTTTTTTTTTTTTTGCAGTTTTTGGCCAGGGCTAGGCTTAAACCGCCACCTCCGGCATATGGGGCCGGTGCCCTACTCCTTTGAGCCACAGGCGCCGCCCTGCCCAGGTATTTTTAATAGAGTTCGCCTCCAACTTGGTTTGCCATCCTGACTTTTTGGTTTTTTTTAAATTTTGTTGTTGTTGTTGTTGTCATTGTTTGGCAGGCCCTGGGCCTGGTTTGAACCCACCAGCACCAGTGTATGTGGCTGGCTGAGCTATAAGCGCTGAGCCCCATCCTGATTTTCAGATGCTTCATTCTTTCAGAAAATTTCCCCACATGGGTATTTTTTTTTTTTTTTTTTTTGAGCATCATTTCCACTGACTGATTCCTTTGCACACAGCAATGTGACCAGCCTGGGCCCAGCAGTGAACAGCACCCTTACAGTCAGTCACTATGTATCACTGTGTTGAACATCCTTGTACACAAACCTTTTTCTTTATCTCTGAGAAGACGTGCTCCTAGAGACAAACTTCTAGTCATCCTGATTTCCCCAGATGTCTGAGCCCCCCAGGTGGCATAACATTCATCTCTACCCCAGCTCAGGATCTGAGCTGAGCAGGCCTCAGAGTCTTGCTGAGTGAATGAATGAATGTGACAATAGTGTTCAGGAAGAAAAAAAGGGGTGGGATGGGAATATCTCATGCCCAAGGAAGTTATTTACCAAAAAAACTTAAAAAGGTCTGTTCAACATGGTGACCATCACAAGTAACAATGTAATGTACATTTGACAATAGCAAAAGAGTAGATTTTCAATGTTCTTGTCACAAAAAAAGATTAATATGTGAGGTAATGGAGACATTAATAAGTTTAATTTAGTCATTCCCCATGAGTATATGTATAAATATACATACACATATATATCAATTAAAAAATAAATTAAAAATAAATAAATAAATAAAAATAAATTTTGCTGCAGCAAGTGGTTCGTGCCTGTAATCCTGGCATTTTGGGAGGCTGAGGTGGGAGGATTACTTGAGCCCAGTAGTTCAAGGCCAGCCTGGGCGAGAGAATGAGATTCTCATCTCAAAAAAGAAGAAAACAAAAACAAAAATGAAATAAATAAATGTTAAAAATGGGTGTCATTGGCTTGGCGCCTGTAGCTCAGCACCTAGGGCACCAGCCACATACCCTGAGCTAGCAGGTTCAAATCCAGCCTAGGCCTGACAAACAACAATGACAACTACAACCAAAAAATAGCCAGGCGTTGTGGCGGGCGCCTGCAGTTCCAGCTCCTTGGGAGGCTGAGGCAAGGGAATCACTTAAGCCCAAAAAGAGTTTGAGGTTGCTGTGAGCTGTGACACCATGGCATTCTATCAAGGGTCACATAGACTCTGTCTCAAAAGAAAAAAAAAGTATCAGGTGGTGCCTGTGGCTCAAAGGAGTAGAACACCAGCCCCATATACCAGAGCTGGTGGGTTCAAACCTGACCCTAGCCAAAAACTGCAAAAAAAAAAAAATCATTTTGTGTTATAATCAGAAATGTATATTTAATATATATTTATATATTAAACATATAAATATGTATCTGATTACAATGGAATAGTATTTATTTTCTCTGATTATAGTAAGCATGCTCATTGTAGAAAACTAGAAAATGTAGGAAAATGGAAGGTAGCTGATGCTCCTCCGCCCTACCCCCACTTCTTCCCCCAGATCTACCTGCACCTGCACTCCTACACCATGCCCCAGGAACAGCGCTACATCATCCGCCTGCTCCTCATTGTACCCATCTATGCTCTTGACTCCTGGCTCAGCCTCCTCCTCCTGGGAGGCCACCCGTACTACGTCTACTTGGACTCTGTGCGGGACTGCTATGAAGGTGAGTGACAGGGAGGGGGGTGCCCTAAGTGGGGGCCCCAGGGGCCTGCACACAACACACATGGCCACTCCCTGGGATCCCTGCCCTTCTGCCCCCAATGGCTGTGATTAGCAATGTTGGCAAGCCTCGGGGAGGGGCTACAGGAAGCCTGCCCAGAGCCCGGGTGCCTATGCAATTGTGATGAGGCTGAGCTTGTGCATGGAGCCCCCTGAGCCTCAGCTGCTCCCCATGAAATGGGCCCTATGGAGTCCTGGATGGGTCTGGCAGGAGCCTCTGTGTAGGTCAGGGACCCCATGGGCCACCAGGTTCACCCTTCTGTCTGTCCCTCAGCCTTTGTCATTTACAGTTTCCTGAGCCTCTGTTTCCAGTACCTGGGGGGCGAGAGTGCGATCATGGCTGAGATTCGGGGAAAGCCCATCAAGTAAGCCCCTCGCCCCAGGGCCCCACCAATGCCTTGCACGCCCAGGATAGGGCGGCTAGGCTGGCACCGGGACCACATCCTCTGTACCCTACCTCAGGGACTGCCCATCCCCAGGTCCAGCTGCTTCTATGGCACCTGCTGCCTCCAGGGCATGTCCTACTCTATTGGGTTTCTGCGCTTCTGCAAACAGGTGAGTGGGGGCCACCCTATCTGCTCTTCCACCCCCCCCCAGCTGGTACCCAACTGGTGCCCACCCTACCCTGCTTTGCCTACCCTTGCTCCCTTCCCTCTAGGCCACACTGCAGTTCTGTATTGTGAAGCCAGTCATGGCCTTGGCCACCATCTTCCTCCAGGCATTTGGCAAATACCGAGATGGGGATTTCAGGTAAGGCTGGCAGGCACAGAAGAAGGGAAGAAGGGGCCCAGCAAACTGTCCAAGGCAGGGCACAGTCTCCAGCTGAGCAGGACCAAGTCCTTACCATGAAGATACCAATGTCAGCAAAGACCAAGACTGGAGGGTTCCCCCTCTTGAGGGGAAACAAGCAGGGTTAGACAGGCAGATAATACCCAGAGGGGATGGCCCTGTCCCAGCAAATGTGCCGAGGACCTCAGGGTTGCACAGCCCAGGCAGTGATGGCTCCCACCCTGCTGCAGTAGAACCACCCAAGGTGCACGGCCAAGGGGCCAATGTCTGCCCTGACCTGCTGGCTGAGCAGGTGGGCAGTCACCCCCCAACAGGAAGGGGCCCCGTGTCAGATGCACACATGCTCTCACACACACAAGTACAGGAGCACACATGATATGCTTTCTGACAGGACTGTGGGGGTCACTCCTTAAAGAAGACATGATCCCAGCAGGAGGAGGTCAGGGGCTTTGCTGGGAGAGGGCCTCACATCCTTGCTGGGTTACACATGGGGTTCAGTGAGGGTTCCCCAAGGCCACCCGTGCCCACCCCCAGCTCCTTGCTGCCCCCTTGCAGGCCTCGGGGAGAGGGTCCTGAACAGTTGCTGTAGAGCCTAGAAGGCCCAGGCTTAGGGTGGGGCCACATCTAGGGCACAGGAGCTCTGGGATGGGCAGGGGAGAAGGCATGGGCCACCCAACCACCTGACCACAGCTCTTCCTCTGCCCCAGCATCCACAGTGGCTACCTCTACGTGACTCTCATCTATAATGCCTCTGTCAGCCTGGCCCTCTACGCCCTGTTCCTTTTCTACTTTGCCACCAGGGAGCTCCTGCAACCCTTTGAGCCCGTCCTCAAGTTCCTCACCATCAAAGCCGTCATCTTCCTGTCTTTCTGGCAGGGTGTGTGGGGTTGGCTGGGTGGGTGGGCTTGCCCAGGTAGGGGCTGGAGTCCCTGGATTCTCTATCTCTTATAAACCATTGGTTTCCCCAGCCAAAGTACAGGTCAGCAACACAGCCTTCTCAGCACGAGGCCAGTAAAGTCTGGGCACATTGGAAGTGGGGCAGCCCCCCCAGCAGGCATGGCCGCATAGTCAGTGGAGAGAGGGAGTCAGGTAGAGGCCACACTAGTACCTCCTGAGTCCTGGTCCCTGCCAGGCCCTGGCCAGGCTGTGGGCAGTCAGTCCCAGTATGCAGAGGAGGATGACTTCCAGATGGGAGTTAGGGAGCCCCGGACTAGGGTTAGGCACAGCAGGGAAGGCACTCCCAGGCATCCACAGTCATACCCTGCCTATGGAAGCCCCTGTCTCCTCTAAGCCTCCAGCTTCCCAACGTGTGGAATTCCACACGTTGGGAAGCTGGAGGCTTAGAGGGGGCTAGGGGCTTCCATAGGCATAGTTGCCATGGGGCCTGCAACTCTTCCTCCCATGCAGACCCCCTAAGCCCTGGTGCCAGCCATGGGGGGGGGGGGGTGCTTGGAAGGTGAGGTCCAGCCTAGCCTCCCACTAAGGCTGGTGTCTGAGTGTCCACACTATCCTCAGGGATGTTGCTGGCTGTCCTGGAGAGGTGTGGGGTCATCCCTGAGGTCCAGACTTTGGATGGGAGCACAGTAGGGGCTGGCACGTTGGCTGCTGGCTACCAGAACTTTTTCATCTGCATTGAGATGCTCTTTGCCTCTGTGGCCTTGCGCTATGCCTTCTCCTGCCAGGTGTACTCAGAGAAGAAAGAGAACTCACCAGGTATGCCAGACCCTCCAGCTGGGGGGGCACATGGAACTGCACAGCCCTGCCTTCGGTAGGGTCTGTGTTCATCCTACATATGAGGCCCAGGAATGTCAACATGCTGGTCAAGGAGACATTCCAGGGTGTCCTGGCTCCAGACAGGCCCCTCATCTGTGTGTGGCTCAGGCCGGCTGGCAGGAGCCGGGTAGGCAGAGGCTTGAGCTCTGAGTGAGCTGCAGTGGGACGGAGACTTGAGGGCCTCTCTGCTGGTGGGGGGCCAGTGACCACAGCCAGGCATGCTCTACCCTCACTGGGACCAGCCTCAAAGCAGAGGAGCTGGCATCTCAGGAACTGGCCACCCATCTGGTCAGCTTGGAGGTACCAGAAGTTTGTAGGGCTCACCCAGCTCAAGGTACCTCCCTGGCCTCCCAGGAACTCCAGGGGACATGGTCCCTGGTAGGGATCTGGGCAGAAGTAGGCCCCAGGGCTGGGGTCCAAGAGCTGGGCTGGGAGCCATCCTTGGCTGACGACAGCCTGACCTGGACATACAGGAACTACAGTTCTAGGCAGCCTGGGGCCAGTAGGGACAGATGCACGACAGACTGGGGGTGGGGCCAAGAGGCTGTGCCCTTGCAGGGGGTGTGCAGTGTGTGGGGGGAGTGTTCATGTGCTGCCTGCTTGCCCCAGGCCCCGCAGCACCCATGCAGAGCATCTCCAGCGGCCTCAGGGAGACCATGAGTCCCCAGGACATCGTGCAGGATGCCATCCACAACTTCTCACCAGCCTACCAGCACTACACACAACAGGCCACACACGAGGCCTCCAGCCCCAGCCAGAGTGGGTGCCACTCGCCTGGCACCCACCCTGGCATGGCTGGCAGCTCTGGTGGGGGCAGGAAGAGCCGAAATGTGGAGAAGCGGATGCTAATCCCCTCAGAGGACCTGTAGGTGCCCGGCTGAGGACCCAGGCTGCCCGGGTCTCTGGGAAAGGATGCCCCCAACTCCTGCCAAAGGTCAAGCCTCTCCCAAGAGATCCCCACAGCACCCAAGAAGATGCTCCCATCCCACCTCTAGCATGTGGGTTAGGGCACTTGGGGCCCTGCCAGTACCCAGGGCCTACACCATCCCCAGTGGGCCTGCTGTCCCAGAAGCCTGAGGACCTGCTGACCTGGCTTTGGTTCCCAGTGCCACACTAGCCTCAGGGGAGCTGCAAAGTAGCCCTCCTTTCATGCAGTTCAAGCAGGCCCCAGCTATGCAGGGCAGGGCAGCCCAGCCTGAGACAGTCCAGTGCTTGGGTACTGTGGGCTAGGGATCCACATCGCCTGGCCAGGATGGAGCAATGCCAGCTGAGCCTTGCTGTGGTTGTGGGCCCAGGGATGCCTACCAGGAACCTGCTCTTATTTATATAAACACCTTGGATTTTCTAATGACTGATTCCCTGTTTCTGATCTTGTGGGGCCAGTAAGTGCCCTGGGCGGTGAGCCACAGTGAGGAGATGAGGCCTCTAATATCAGTCAGGCTGGAGGGGGTTCCCAGTCCTCCCTGCCTGGGGCAGCCAGTCAGCTGTTGCTCTGAGCTGCACAGGGCAAAGAGCTCAGACTTTGAGACTTGACACCTGAGTCTGTGCCACCTGAGGAGCCACTTCTGTCTTTGGAGCCTCAGGTCTCTGGTAAAATAGGCTAATGCCACCTCCTCTTCTTCCATGTGCCAGGTAGGCCTGAGTTCTAAGAGGGCTGAGCCAGAGGTACAGGCCCTGCCTCAGGAGGCTGGAGGGAAGGAAGTAACCCAGGAGGTGGGGTTTTCCTGGAGGAATGTGGCTGGGCCCTGGGCTGGGGATTATAGGTAGGGAAGGGGTATCACGGGGGAGGGGGTGTTATAGGGAAGGGGTGTGACAGGTGGAGAGGGGATTGGGGTGTCACAGGCAGGGGACATCATGGAGGGGGAGGGGGCATCACAAATGAAGAGGGGGTGTCAGAGCAGGGGACATCGTGGATGGAGCATGGCAGCAGTCAGCACACATGGTGACCCAATGTGTATCTGTCAGTCTTGTGTGTCTGGCCACAGCATGAAGGTAGGGCTGGGGCAGGTGTAGATGTGGGCAGGTCTGGGGCTCAGGGACTAGGCACGGGAGCCAGGCTGCTGGTGACCAGGCACAGCAGGCAGGAAGGTGAAGCAGGCAGCACACAGGGCTGGTAGCTCCTTCCCTGACACTTGGAGGCTCACTCCTATAGTCACTAGAAAGCAGGGGAAACATACCCAGGACCTCTGAGGGACTCAGCAGGTCAGGAACCTGTGGTGTCAGGCTAGAGTGGGCCAACTCACTGGCCTTCTTACTCCCTGGCCAGAGGACATGGAGGACTCAAGTCTGGTGGCTTTTGCAGGGCCCAGCTGGGCTGGCTGATAAGATAGGCTGAGCTTCTCCCCATGCCTGCTGGAAAGGCTCCTATCCACCTTATCACACCCTCTGCAGTTGGCAGGGCCATAGGGGCCCAAATGGAGAGGCCCCAAGTCTTAGTCAGTCAGCAGGTTTGGGAGCAGGTGCTCCACAGAGACCTGCTGACAGAGGAGGATCTGGAAGCCACAGGAGGCTGGAGGCCAGGCTATGCTACAGAGCCCAGGGAGGGTGTGGGGAACTGGCTGAGCCCTGGGCCTGCTCTCCCTGCCTTGGAGAGGACCACCCCTTTGAGGCTTGAATCACCAGGGCAGAGGACAAGTGCGCAAGAGTCCTTCTGGAAACCCTGATGCACATGTGGGCTCCAGGTTGCAGGGATTAAGATGTCATGGGACAGACTTGTTTGCTGGACAGTGCCTTAGGCCTGCACTCTGTAGAGAGAGAAGAAGATCATATGGACCGACCACCCACTGTGTGAGCTGAGGAACCTGACATGCACGGTTCTTAGGACAGCCCAGGAAGGTGGCCAAGCCGAAAGGTCAAGAAAGTTGCCTGAGGTCATAGAGCCAGGATTAAGACACAGGGTTGGGAGGTGGCTCCACAGGACTGCCTCTTCTCTGCCACAGGACAAGGCCCCACTGCCTCCATTCTAACATAGAGCCAAAGCCATGCAGGCTGAGCACGACGCCCTCTGCCCCTGCCACGTACCAAGTACAATAAGTAAAACAGCTTCTCTAAGGGCTATGGGCCCTTGGGCTGAGGAAGGGACAGCACCTTCCTCAGGTGCTGATTTGGGCCAGGTGCTGTCGCCAAGTCATCTAACCTCTCTTGACTTCATCTCACGTGGCCTAGCTGAAAATCCCCAGCAATCCACACACAAGGACGGAAGCACACCATGGGGAGCCAGAAGGGGACCTGCAGCAGGCTAGGCAGATGGCCAGGACAAGGTCTTCTTTAATAAGCCCCTGTCTGCCTGTAGCCCCCCAGGAGCTCAAGACTGGGCAGAGGTTCTGTGCCTCTGGCTCACAGTCCCAGGCCTGCTGCTGCTCTGGGCACCCAGCTCACCCCAGAGGGGGCTGGCTGCAGGGATGTCTGGCTTAGCTGGGAAAACACCTGTCATTGCCACTGTTGGAGTTGTAAGCTTGGAGCATATCACAGGCTCCCCCACCTACTCTGCTAAGGAGCCTCTTGTGTGTGTCACTGCCCACATGCCATTTACAGAAGAAAACTCATAGCCCTGAGAGGGAATGAACTGGCCCAAGGTCACACAGAAGTTAAGAGTTGGGATTTTAGGGTGCCGTCCCCATACACCGAGAGTGGCGGTTTCTAACTTGACCCTGGCCAAACTCCAACAAAAAAATAGTGCCCATTGTGGTGGGCACCTGTAGTCCCAGCTACTCGGGAGGCTGAGGCAAGAGAATTGCCTAAGCCCAAGAGCTGGAGGTTGCTGTGAGTTGTGACACCATAGCACTCTACTGAGGGCAGCAAAGTAAGACTCCGTCTCTTAAAAAAATAAAAAAAAATAAAAAAAAAGAGTTGTGGCTCGGCACCTGTGGCTCAAGCAGCTAATGTGCCAGCCACATACACCTGAGCTGTGCACGCTGCCCTGGTGATTCAAGCCTCAAAGCAGTGGTCCTCTCCAAGGCAAGGAGAGCAGGCCTCAGGCCCAGCACCCTGCTGGGTTTACACTTCTCAGGGGGCCTGTGCAGCTTGCTGGAGGTCTTACTGGGTAGGCAGAGGCAGCCCACGGGAACCAGGAGATGGAGCCCTGGGCATCACTTCTGCTTTTCCTATGTGGTGGCTGCTGGCCAGCAGCCGGGGCTTGAGTCTTGGCAGTTCACAACAGGTGGGGGCCTCGGGCCCAGCACAGGAAGAACCCTTGTGTAGCTCTCTAGGAGGAAGAAGCCCCAAAAAGACAGGCAAGACCACAGAAGCTACGAGCTCTGGGAAGCAAGAGCAAGGTCACCAGGGTTCAAATCCAGCCCGGGCCTGGGCGTTGTGGCAGGCACCTGTAGTCCCAACTACTTGGGAGGTGGAGGCAAGAGAATCGCTTGAGCCCAGGAGTTTGAGGTTGCTGTAAGCTGTGATGCCACTGAACTCTACCCAGGGTGACAGCTTGAAACAGCTTGAGGCTCTGTCTCAAAAGAAAAAAAAAAAAAAAGAGTTGGGATTTCAGCCCAAATGGTCTGGCATCAAAGTCCATTCCTGCCCTGAACAGCCAGGTGTGACAGAGACAGTAGGACAGGGGTGCTCACAATGGGGGCCAAAAGTTCTGCTCAGTCCAAACACACCAGTTTCTCTTACTTCCTGTGGGGACATCTCAGAGCCCCACCCAGACTACATGGGTGAGGGGCTGCTCAGCACCCACACCTGCCTGGGAAACCCAGCTGGAAAGGAGAGGCCACATCAAGGGACAAGAGGCTTCTGGGCAGAGCGGAGAGCAGATAGGGACACTCAAGAACCCACTGCCATGCAGAGCCCAGGATGTAAGCGGAGAGAGACACCGACTTCCTGTCTGGCTAACTGCCACTCCCATGACTGTCCCAACATCACGTTCACAAGTGACAGAAACCCACTCACATGGGCAGCCCAGGACCTTGAGCCCCCACAATGGGGTTCTTGACCCAAGAAAGTCCCAACCCAAAGCACCAGCAACACAAAAGAAAAGGATCTGAAACCAGAAAATTCTTTATTGCAAAGATACAAAAGCAGTCACAGCAGCAAGATATACAGCAGTAGATTAGGTGGCAGCCATGGTACAGGGACAGGGTAGGACTGCAAGTGAGGGCCTGTGCCAGGTGAGGGTCCACACATGTGATCTCGCCTCAATAATTTATATCACATAAAGGCAGCACAAAAATAAATATTGAAATGAAACTGCTGAGAACCACAGAGACAGGATAAACTGGTGTGAAGAAGTGATGAATGGAGGTCCCTACTGCCTTTGGAAAAAGCAAAGACCTGCCTTCTTTGGAAAGTCTGAGGCACAGAGACAAAAAACAAACCCATAGGACAAAGAGATCCTTGTCTTCTTTCTTAAATTAAAAAAAAAAAAAAAAATCCATATATTAAATCACAACAATGAAATCTCAATGACTGGAAAAGAAAAGCAGAATGCACCATCCTGGCCCTGCTCTCAGCTGGCAGGGTTGGGGAGAGGCTCTCCCACTGCAAGTAACATCTCTGTGCACCCTTCTAGCCCATGGCTGATAGTTGCCTACCTGCCCACATCCAAGACAGGGACGTCAAGAACCCCAAGACTGGAGGGAACCTGCCACCCACTGTGGCCTGTGCTGGGAGGACCCAGCTCCAAGGTCACCTACCAGGGTGGGGCCAGGCCTCCTTCCTAGCCCCAGCTGGCCCAGTGCAACCAGCAGAGGACAGGAGGCAGCAGGCAGCCTGGGCCTTCCTCCTCAGAACCATGAGCGGCAGGAAGCCAGGAGGGAGGGCGACCCGCTCCCATTCCCACCTGTCCAACGCAGCTCTGCACTAATAAAACATTTACAGTATCAAACTGGAAAAGGAAAATTCCTACGAAAAATCTGTATGATAAAATGTGTATATAATTTTATATATATATATTTTTTTCTCTTTCTCTCTTTAAATATTCCCCATGGTCCTTATCGATATCCAATATGGATTACCTACCATGGTTATGGCATCAACAGCTTTTTATCTAACACCTGGGCCTTTCATGACGTCAGGGTCATATGCCCTGGCTGGGCCTCTACAGCTTCCTTGTCACTTAAGAGCAGCAGACAGAACCATGTCACAGCCCTCGGGCTGCTCGTCCTCCCCCTCCTCCTGCTGGGCTCACACATCTCAGGGGGTTGTGCAGCTTGCTGGGGGTCTTACTGGGTAGGCAGAGGCAGCCAGAGGGAACCAGGAGATGGAGCCCTGGGCATCACTTCTGCTTTTCCTATGTGGTGGCTGCTGGCCAGCAGCTGGGACTTCAATCTTGGCAGTTCACAACAGGTGGGGCCTCAGGACCAGCACCCACTCCCATGCTGAGGCCCAGCACAGGAATAGCCCTTGTGCAGCTCTCTAGGAGGAAGCCCAAAAAGGACAGGCAAGACCACAGAAGCTCCGAGCTCTGGGAAGCAAAAGCAAGGTCACCAGGCCACTGTCACGTTGCAGCTGACAGGCACTCCCACACAGCCTGGACATGGGGGCATGCCCATGAGGCTTTCCTCGTGTCTGACTGGCCCCTCCCCTCCCATCAAGCCTCTGACCCTCCAACGTTCTGGGCTCTGCTCCTCCCTCCTCCACATAGGACATCTTCCCCCCACCTCTACCACACCTCTCAGGCTGCAGCCCCTGCCTGGACCACAGCCCTCCCCTCTAGGCTCCAGAAAGACCTCCACACTCTCCTTTGTGCCAAATACAGCTGCCAGGAGGCAGCCCCAGGGACACAAGACCTGATGGGACACCCTGCCCGTATGTACTGAGACCTGAGAATGGCCCATGGGATTGTGACTGAGTGAGTAGTTCCCACAGGCAGGTGGTGACTGCACCTTGATGGGCAACACAGGAACATGGCAAAACCTCAACATACACATGCCTCTCCCTGCCCCATATACCGATGGGCCCTCCCCACGTGACCACCACCGAGCTGCTCCTCCAAGGCCAGTGAGCGCCTGGCACACAGTGCTGTGAGGGCAGGCAGACCTGCACACACACAGTTGCACACACGCACCAGCCCACATAGGCAGCCTTCCCTCCATCTGTGGCCACGTGGCACAGGGCTGTGTGCTCAGGGCTGAAGCAGAAAGACCAAGCTGTCAATGCCCTTCCATCCACCCCCTTCCACAGGTCATCCAGAGCTCTGTCAGGGCAGCCAGGGCCATTTGCAGTAGCTGGCATCTGCCCCTAGAAGGGGTGGAAGGCAAGCCCCCACCCCCACTCCCCAGGCTGCAAGGGCAGCTGTTGCTTGTGGTAGCCCCAGAAATGGACAGCAAGACCTCCCTGGGATCTTCCTGCTCTACATCCTGACTCCTACAGGTGTGAGATACCAATTCCCAAATCCAGATACACATGCTGGGGAGAAAGGGCAGTATGTGTGAGTGTGTGTGCACACATTGTGTGTGGGTGGCATGTGGCATGGTGCCCCAGAGCCTGCTCCCATTCTGCACCTACAATCTCGTCCTGATGCCTGCTGCCGAGGCCTGGGAGGCAGGGTGCACTTTAACTTGGATGTTTAGAGTCTGGGTCCCAGAGACCCTTTGACAGGCACGTAGGAGGCCCCCTGCCCACAGCCCCCCACATGGCCCCAGCAGGCACTAGGATGCAGCAGAAAAGGGCACGGAGGAGGAGAGCTCTGCAGATTTGACAATGGTGATGACGCTGGTGGTGGCCACCTTAGTGGGCGCAACAGGCCCGCGGGCCACAGTGCGGGCAAAGGTCTGCAGGGCCTCGTACTTGGAGCGCAGGGCGTCCAGCTCCAGCCGCATGCTGCTATTCTCACGTGCCAGCTTTTCCACCTCCTGCTGCAGCTCCACGCGCTGCCGCTCCAGCTCCTCCTTCTGTGTCACCCGTTTGATGCGGCAGCTAGCTGCGTAGCCACGGTTCTTGAGTGTGCGCCGGCGCTGCTTCAGTCGGGTCACCTCCTCCTTGGTGAGGCCCCGCAGGTGCTGGTTCAGCTCCCGCACCGACATGGACACCAGCTCATCATCACTGAGCACTGGGGCGTTCTCACCTGCCTCCTTCTTAACCTGTGGGTCAGAGCGCCGGGTCACTGCCAGGAGGTCTAGGCCTGGGTGGCTACAAGAACACCCATCACAGTAGGCAGAATCCCAGCATAGAGGCAGAAAAACCTGGCTGTGACCCCTTTGCATGCTCTTGGGGCTGCTGGACACTGCACACAGGCAGCCCCCCGTGACAGCTGCCCCATCACATGACTGCCTCAGCACAGGGGAGACCTGAGGGCTGTCCCCATGTGGGGGAGGTAGTGATGTCAGTCACCCCGGTTACTGCTGGTCTCCAAGCTCCACAAGGACATAGTGCACCTGCTGTTCTACTGCTGCCAGTGAGAAAGCACACCTTATTTTCAGATGCTGAAGGGCAGCAGGTACCAGGCACGAATGGAGTTGGGACTTTTGAAGCACCCTGGTCACCAGAGGCCACAGTGCTGCCCCAGTGCTGGGTGGCAAGCTCAAGCAGAAGCAGGGCCTGGAGACTCACCGACACAGCCCTGGCTGATGGGGAACCTCAGCCTGGGGATCATCACTCTGGATGTCAGGGGCAGGTCTCCTTGGGCCGGAGTCTTTGCTTCTGTCACTGACCTCTCCCACTGACAGCCCTCCCAGCTAATAGCACTTCCCAGTCCTGGTGACAGGGAGGCCTTCGTCACACCCTGAGGGCAGCTCTGGGGCTGGGAGAAACCTCTATCAGGCCTGTGTTAGGTACAGTGGTGGGGCCCGCCCAAAGCCAGGCACCCGGCGTCTTACCTTTAATGCCTTGTTCGGTTTGGGATTAGTCGTCATAACCTGGGCACAGTCACCAGGACAGAACTGCTTGGAAAGTGTAACTAGAAAAACACAAAAGAGCACACAGAAACAAGCACAGTTAGGTCTTGGCAGGCTTGGGATGGGCGGTTCCTTTCTCAGCAGGGATGCTCCAACCAGACTCAGCGCCTCATCCCGGGCTGTCCAGTCACACCATTCCCAAAACAAGACAAGGCAATGTCATACTCCAGCCTTGTGAGGGGCTCCCGGCTGCACCCCACACTTAGCACTGGCCATGGTCAGCTGGGCTCCCCCACCTCGCCCTGGTCAAATGCCTAGCAATCTGCACGCTGTCCCTTGTTGCCCTCCTGTGCCGGAGTTGCCAGTTCCCTGGGGTGAACACCAGATGCAATTGCGGCTTCCTCTCCTGACTCCCCTCCTGAACTCCGATGAGAGGCACAAGGTGCTCTGTCCTGGAGACCAAAGCAGCCAGCAGCAAAACATCCCAGCTAGCTGTGACCAGCACCTGAGGGTCCACTGGACTCTCACAGAGTACCTACACCTGCAGACCAGCCTGGTTCCCAAGAGGCGGTCCTCTAAAGAGCCTTACCCCCAAAGATGGGCCAACACAGGGTACTTGCCACCCCCGACCCCGCCCTCACTGCAGCTCCGAGGGACACCTACTGTGGCCAAGGGCGCCGCAGCTGTGACATCACCTCCACCAAAGCAGCTCCCAGCACCAGAACCCTGTGGTTCAAGAAGTGGGTGGGGGCTCCTGAAGGGCAGCAGGTCCAGAGACTGTAGTCAGAGATGGAGAGGTAGGGAGCCACCACCACCACTGTCTCACCAGCTAATGGGCAGTCTGGCAGGAGCTGTCCTCGCACCGCCCCCGCTCCCCTGTCTGCCCTTCCCAGTCGCGTCTGCATTGTGTCACACATTCTAATCATTCATGAAAAACCCAGCCAAGCCATCCCAGGCATGATTCCCCTCTGATAGTTGCCATGGCAACCTTGGGACATGGCCAGCCCCCCCATGGTTGTCATGGAAATGGAGAAGCCCAAAAGCAAGAGGACTTCAGGTCAGGACTATGCGCAGACATTATGAGGCATCAGGCAGTAAACAAACCCATGCACCCCCACCCACAGGGAAGGACATATGATGGCTATGGTATGGAGTCTTACACTCCCCTACTACCCACTCCCCAAGTGCAACATGAGGGGACATCAGAGAAACATGTGGAGGAGAGAGGTCCTCAGGTCTGGAGGGCAGACGCTGGCAAAGCACCTCCACCCAGCATGAGCACTACAGGTGGATGACCCACTTGTACACTCCACTTGTACAGAACCCAGGGCTGCACTGGGAACCTGGGTTTAGATCCCTCCACCCTCTGGCCCTGCCTCTGCTGGAGGTCCCAGGGCCCTGTTCCCATGGCTGACAACCAGAGGGCTGCAAACCAAGACAGGGTCTCAGCCACTCTCATGGCACTCAGGATGGCTGAGCACAACAGGCCCAGAAGGCGGGTGGTGAACTGCCAACTCCTAGAACAGGAGGGACTGAGCACTCCACAGACCTAAGAGGCAGCAGGTAGTGCTCTGGGATGACCCTAACTGGGAGGGGAGGGTTGTGGACAGCAACATAACCCCGATGGGCACACAGCGGTCCCAGCCCACACTGGGGTTAAGCCAACACTGAGGGAGTCAGGCCTGGGAGCACTATGAGAACATCTCCATATCAGAGGAAGGAGGAGCCTGGGCTGTCTCCCAGCTCACACTCAGAGCACGTCAGTGCAAAGGGCCTAGCGGCCAGTGACATAGCTATGCGGTGAGTCACCAGCTGTTTACAGAGCCGGCAGCTCACATTCCCACACACAGAAGGCCCCTCCCACCCCTACAAGGACCTGCTCCCTGGGGCCCACAGGCCTTAGCAAAGCCAAGCGGAAAAAGGAGGTCCAGCAAAGGCGCCCTCTGGCCAGAACCATGGGTGACATCCTGAGCTTGGCTGGACACTAAGGAGCAAAGTTCAGTGCAGGGATCTTTCCATTAAGGAGGTGGGACACTGAGGTGACCAGGAGGCCAGAACAGGAGCTCAGACCTCCCAGGTGGCCCCATGAGGGTCATTTGGCCACTTCCACAAACTTAAAGTCATGCAGGCACCTAGGGCTGCTGAACCATACCCACACCCACGCAGCGCTTGGGGTGCACCTGCACCAGGGCCCTTCTGAGGAAACAGACTCAACAGTTCCCTCTTGAGACCTGGGGAAGGCAGACATCCTAGGCAGGAGCACCAGGCACTGTGTTCACTGATACCCCCTTTCCTTAGTCATACCAGGTCTCTGCTTCTACCAGGGAACCCCGCACTACCACTTGCAGAGATCCAGAGCCTTAGAAGGTGAGGCAGAATGGCTCCAGCCAATTTGGGGCCCAGATGGCCCCAGGCTGGGGTCCTGTACTTCAGTCTGGTGCCAGGTACAGAGAGCAAGCCAGGCACTGCGACACTTCTTCTATAAACTCAGTATGTGGAGAGGTCAATGCTGGTACTTACCTCTACCCAAAACACATAGTACTGACCTATAGTCACTTCAGATATCAAAGGCAAGAAAAATAATAGCTTGCTTTTAGAAAAAGATTCAGAGAAAAGTTTTGCATGTGTGAAAAAGTTTCTAAAGCAACTCATAAAAACAACTGCTTTTAGAGGGGTTTTGTAAGGCGGCGCCTGTGGCTCAATGAGTAGGGCGCTGGTCCCATATACCGAGGGTGGCGGGTTCAAACCCAGCCCCGGCTGAACTGCAACAAAAAAACAACTGGGCATTGTAGCAGGTGCCTGTAGTCCCAGCTACTCAGGAGACTGAGGCAAGATAACCACCTAAGCCCAGGAGTTGGAGGTTGCTGTGAGCTGTGACGCCATAGTACTCTACCAAGGGCGATAAAGTGAGACTTTTCTCTACAAAAAAAGAGGTGTAAATTTTCAAACCTCAGGGAGCCTCAAAGCCACCAGAGCACATGAAGAGCTTGTCTCTGAGGAACAAGTTTGAGACAGCAGCCCTAACAGGGCACAGTGGGCAGGAGCACAGGCTGCCCTACAACTGCTCAGCTCCACAGAACCTTCTCCAGCTGCCTCACATACATTGACGAACAAACCTCAGCAATGCTTGCATGGGAACTGATGCCTTCCTGAGCACCTCTGAATTTCAGTGAAGTCACCAGAGAAGGTTAGTGGCTGGGACCCTGGAAGGGCGGATTTGAATCTCCTCTACATGTGCTCACTTCTCTGTAGGAAGCAATAGCATCATGTCCAGTATCCCTGAACACATGCTGCTCAGAGCAGTTTCAGTCAGATCTGCAACCTGGAATAGCCATTAGTGAACTATTTTTCTCATTGAAATGGTAAGGTTTTCAACCCAAAGCCAGAAATATCAATGGGATGTGCCTCTAAACAAGGCTCAGCAGGAAAACCCATTTCCTCAGAAACAACAGGCAACATACCAGCAGCCTCAGATGAAGTCAACTCATGCAACCAGTGTAGGGGAGACCAGGGACATTCCTAGGGTCAGATTATGCAGGAGAAAAGGAGATTTCACATAGTTTCAAAGGGCTCTAATTCTCCTCTAGGTAAGTGATTGATCCAGACCCCGGCATCTCATTTCCAGAACCTGGCTCAAGTTCTGCACAGGGTAAGGGCTGCAATGCTACCCCCTATTCCCTCCAGCCTTCCTGGGAGCATCCCTTCCCACTTCTGTTCCCCACCAGTGACATCAGATACGGGAAAATGAAGGAAGACTGAATGGAAGACAGAAGTTCTGCCCAAGAAGAACAGGTTAAAAAATCCAAGCAGTGAAGCAGCAGCTGCTCTCCTTGCAGTGACTCCTGTGATGGATGCAAATCCACAAAACCAGAAAACACAGAGGATACAGCTGCCTCTGCCAGGAACCTGTTGACAAGGGACCCAAATAAGATGCCCCTCCCATGGGGCCTGAGGGTAGATGGGGCCCGGGGAGCACTGGTACATGGAGGCTGGGAGCTGGTTAAAGCCCTAGGACAGGTGGGGTAGAACAGAGCCCTGACAGGAAACTGCAGGTAGAGGGGCCACTCGGTGAGCTGGGAGGTGGGGGTGAGGAGAGGGCACTCAAACTCTTGTGATCAGGAAGAGTCCCCATTACCCCTCACTCCTCTGGACATGGACCTCTCAGCACGCAGGATGCATCCTGCAGCACCCTGCTCAGCACCCCCCAGTCAGACCACACCAGCCTGTATCCTGGCCCTGGCTGGCCACCTTCTGTCTGGCCCACTTAGAGGACGTCTGGTCACCTTGCATTTGCAGTCTGAGGAAGCTGTGTCATCTTGGCTACATCCAGAGGTGACTCAGGCAGTTGCTGTGGCTCACAGCAAGTTGCAAACCACACCCCTCAGCCCCTAGTGCCATGCCCTGGTTCCCCCAACTCTAGCCCTCTCCCCACCCCCACCTCCCAGCTCACTGAGTGGCCCTTCTACCTGCAGTTTCCTGTCAGGGCTCTGTTCTACCCCACCTGTCCTAGGGCTTCAACCAGCTCCCAGCCTCCATGTACAGCCAATGGCCATTGGAAAAGCCCAGTGGCCTGGATATTCCGTTCATCTACTTACTCCCTAAGTCTGGAGCTCAGATGATTCACAATCTCTCCCACCTCTCCACCATTCCAAAAGAATCACCCCAACCCCTCATCTCTCTAGACCACCACTTTGGCCAAACCAGACACCCTCACTCTGGTCTTGGTACCTCAATCTTGGCCCCATAGACAGATGGAGGTCTCAGGGTCCCTCCCTAGGCCCCTGTTGCCATTTCAGTCTTCTACTGTGGGCCTGTCCTCCTGCACTGCTTCTTCCAGAAAGTTCTCCCTGCCACCCTCCTCATGGTAGGCAAGCACCCTCTACCAAGACCTGGTTCTAGGTCCTTCCATGGACAGAGGGCTTCTCACTTCAAGTTTGAGCTCCTGGCAGGCAAGGAACCTGTCCCCCAACACCCTACACAGGCTCCTGCCACTGAACAAATGAGCCAGCCCAGCACTGGGGCCAAGGCTGCCAGGCAGGGAGCAAGAAGGTCAAACCACTTCCACCCTAACACCTCCCTAGACAGGCAGCACTGAAAAGCTGGCAGGCTCTAGACCAGACTGTGACCTCAAGCCAGGTGAGCAAACCTTCAGTGTCTCAGTTTCCCCACCTAAAATGAGTGTTCAGGATGGACTGTGGGATCACTCACGTTCATTTCTACCTGCTCTAAAATTCTACAATTTTAAGATGACACTTTCAATTTCCTGAAGCTGTAAGAAAGCGGAAACATGACGAGTCTGTGACTTATAAAAAGCAAAAGTAAATACTGGAGCAACTCATCTTCCATTCGCAGAGAACAGGGAGGGTGGGGAGCAGAGAGGGTGAGTCACTGTTTACTGCTCCAAGGAGCCAGAGAATTCTCCCAGCTGGCCAGATTTCCATTTCCCGTGTGGACTGGACCCGAAACCCAGAAAAGTCCACTCCTGAAACCTTTAGATTCAGAAATAGCCAGGACAGAAACAGGCACAACTTCTTCTAGGTCTGGATGGCAAACAGCTCTACCTTGAGATTGTAAACAAACCCTCAATCCATCACAGAGCTCAACAGTGAAAACACGTGCGTCGGTGGACAAAGAATGGCCAGGAAACGGTGTCATCCAACAGCAGCCCTATGAGTGCCAGAGAAAGGGTTGGCCCCTCAGTAGGAGCTGCCCTCCACAAGTACCCTCTTCCACCACCCATTTTTAGCAGCCACCTGGAAAATAAGCACTACTGAACTTGGAACCAGTCCCTCAAAGCCCAGATGAAGTTCAAGTACAAAAGGCAAATGTGCTACAGAGGAGAAGCCTGGTTTGTTTTTTCACTTTAATAAATGTTTTATTCTGGAATAATGAGAGGCCTAGTTTTAAGTTATAAAAGTTGACTCCCTCTACCAAGGTTGAGCTCCCAGACATTCCTATTGGGTTACCTAAAGAGGGAAGAAGTTCTCATAGTGTCTGATGCCCACAGTGCCCATCCACCTGCACAATCCACCTACACCTTTCCGGGCCCCACCCACCTGCTGAGACTAACACCTTTTTTAAAGCTCTGTGTCCCTGAAAACCTCAGGCTTGGAGAGGAGGTTCCAGAGGCATCATGACACAGGCTTGCACCCTATCAAGATTCCCTCTACCACGCTGCTTTCACAGCAAAACCTCCTTAATCAAGATATTCCCAAAGCCCACCAGTGAATCAAAGGAGAGGGAAGGGCCATGGCCAAGCCAAAGCACAAAGATTTTTATCATGCTGTGTCAAGGAGTAGTTTCCAAGTCTCTGGAGCTTCCTGGAGCCAGGCACCTGGCAAGAGCAGGGTCAATGCAGAATGAATGGTTAGTGGACCTTATTTCTGCCTTGGCTAGGAGAATCATTAACACAAGACACAGAGCGGGCTGATCCATGAACTCAGGGAGTTTGGTGGCACTCAAGAGACACCATGACAGGTGGGTAGAGCGTGAGACTGCCATGGAGACAGAGGGCAGGACTACCTGCTTTTCCCAAAGCAAGCACAAGTCAAAAGCCCAAGAGTAAGGAAATGCTGACTTTCCAGATACCTTCCTGATGTCCGGTCCCACCTGCTGGGCTCTGAGGACAGAGACAGCACTTGTTCCTGAACTTGAAAGAAGGTATAAAAGATATTACTAACGCTATAAAATATATTATTACTAACCCACACGTGAGCAAAGTAGCACAGGCCACCTGCCGCTCTCCCCACTCATAGCTTCCGGTACCCGTGGCATCCCACCCCCTCCCCCACCAGGGACCCGGGACCAGGAGGCCCGTGACCCTCGCCTCTGAGGAGCCCGGGTTAACCCACTCCCCTTCCTCCGGCGCGGCGTGGACCCTGCCATTGGGCGGGAGGTACGCCCGTCACGGGTGGGAAGGCCGGCTTCACCGCGGAAGAGCGCAGGCGGGCGGAAGTGGGAGGCTCAGCCGCGCCAGGGCCCCCAGCGCTCCCGGCACGTGGCGCCTCGCCCCCGCCCCTCCCCGATCTCGCCGGGTCAGGGATAGGCGCCAGGCAGGCCGGGCGGCACGTGCAGGGGTGGGGTAAGATGACCCCAGCCCAGCTAGCCGGTCCACCTGAGCAGGTGCGTCGTAAGGGCCAGGGGTCTCACCCACCCGGGCCCAACGCCCAGACAACAGTGACTCAGCGTCCCCGAAACCCCTGCCCGCCCCGCCCCGGCCGTGGCTCACCTGGCGTCGCGGGGTGGCGCGGGCGCGCGCGGCGGCTCCTCGCGGGCACGCGCTCTCCTCGCGCTCGCGCTCACTCTCGCGCTGCCCCGAGGCCGCCGCCTCTGCCTGGCACTCGGGCTTGGACTTCAAGAAGAACAACAAGTAACCCCCCGGCGGCCAGCGCGCCCTCCGGGCTCCAAGCATCTGACTCCGCTTCCGGGATCGCGCGTCGGTACGCGTCACGACGACCCCGCCCACTCCCCGCCCCCGTACGCCCCTCCCCGCTGCCACCAACCATGCGAGGCCCCGCCCCCTTTTCGAGGCCCCGCCCATTATTCCGGCCCCGCCCCTCCACCCGGCCGGAGGTGGGGGCGAGCGCCCGTGGTGTGCACCTGTACAGGTGAGGCTGCCTGCACTCAGGTCTACCCAGGTGTCCGGAAGGGTCGCATGCCGGACCCGCTGCCCCTGGGCGATGATGGGGCCGGGCATGCCGGACGAGCGACAGAGGACACCTCTGCTTGCCTGCATCCCACACTCCCAGGCCACAAACGCAGCTGGGCCCGTGTCTTGTGGGGGTGGTCCTGGCGCGGTCTGCTTTGGAGCTCATGGGGCACTTCGTAGAACTAGTGAGCATGAAAGGGCTAGTTTTAAGTTATAAAAGTTGACTTTCTCTACCAAGATCGAACTCGCAGACATTCCTACTGGGTTACCATTGCTGGTCACAATGCTTTGGAAATCCTGGCCAGGCCACAGGGCTTGTGGTTTTGTTATGGGGGAAATGCTGCCCATCTGCAGTGAGGAAGGGCGTCCAGCATGTCCCACTGACCCACCTCCTTATCTGCCTTCTGATTTCTCATGTTTGGCCAAGAAATGGGTAAAGAGAACTATTTTTCCTCTTTATGAAAAACAAGATGAAAATAGTTCCCACATTGGTGATTAGAAAAAATATAAAATAAATTTTAAAAATGAAAACATTAAAATAGTGATAAGAGGCTATTGGCCCGCCCTTGGTCTTGAGCAGGAACACAGGCCATCATCTAGCAGGGGTCCTCAAACTTTTTAAACAGGGGGCCAGTTTACTGTTCCCGTTGGAGGGCCGGACTATAGTTTAAAAAAAAAAACTATGAACAAATTTCTACGCACACTGCACATATCTTATTTTGAAGTAAAAAAACAAAACAGGAACAAATACAATCACGTCGCCTCATGTTGCCGGCAGGCCACAGTTTGAGGACCCCTGAAAGCCTCAGTTCACAGTTGGCATGGGAATATACAGGTCCAGCAAAGAAAGGGCCACTTCAGGGTTAAGAGTGCCTTTGGCCCAGTAGTCCTGTGAGTAATCCTCAGGTGGGGGCCAGTGTCCCTGGGGGACTTCCTCCTCATCCTGTCACTGGTGGAGAATGAGCTGGAGAGGTGACCCATTCACAGTCACTTGGGCTGGATGACAAGCCCCTGGCTATATATTTCCAGACCCCCCCCTCCAGGGAACTGATGAAACTACACCCTCCTTTGAGTGCAAAACAAGAGGACATAGCCAGGCTGGAGAGAAGCAGAGTCTGCCTAGGAGTTTCAGAAAGTCTTCTTTTCCAGGGCTCATGGACTTACAGGGCACAGACAGCCTGGAAAACTACAGGAGCAAATGCTATAGTACCCCCACTGCTGCCTGTTTTCCATAGAGAAGTCTGTGGATCTTGGTATTGCCAGCACACACACATACACCCTCCCCAGTATAGCCTGTTGTTTAGGAAGTGGCCCCAGTAACCCCTGACTACGGAGAACAGGGGCTTCCCCTAGCACAGTCTTGCTCCCAAATGCTCTCCCAAACCAGTCTCACTGATGCTTGTAATGACCTAGGTGGCAACAGCTGCGGTGGAACCAATCTCCAGTGGTAATAGCCAAAAGGCCCCACCTGCCGGGATGTTTCCATCAGGATATCCCCCCAGGTGTCACCTGCTGTCCTCAGACACAGTGCTAGTACGTCTGGTTTGAGGCTCTCTTTGTTGGACTCTGACTCAGGGGTCAGGTACTTTTTAGTTTCTCTTAGTGTCATTTCTTAACTCAATACATTCAACTTTTGTTATTAATAGCACTGTCTTATTCTTCTCTTTAGCTCCTTGAAAGCAGGACATTGAGAAAGTGAAAATAGGCAGCAGTGGGGTTGGCATAGGGGTCTCTCCATTTCACACCTCTGAACTCAACTTTAAATTGGGTTTAATACAGTGTGGTGAACATGGGCTTTTTAATAAATGACTTTGGACCACTTGATAACTATTTAGAAAAAAGTAAATGTTGGGTCCATACTTTATCCACACCATATACCACTATACATTTAAAATGGAGCCAGAATTTAAAATTTTTAAAAAGAAACCATTAAATGATGAAAAAGTTTTAGAGATGGATAGTGGTGATGGTTGTACAACAATATGAATGTACTAAATGCCATTGAACTTTAAAATGATAAATTTTATATTATGTGCATTTTACTACAATATTTTTAAATCATTATTTTATTTATTTATTTATTTATTTTGAGACAGAGTCTCACTATGTCACCCTTGGTAGAGTACGGTGGCATCACAGCTCACAGCAACCTCAAACTCTTGGGCTCAAACAATCCTCTTGCCTCAGCCTCCCTTGTGACTGGGACTACAGGCGCCCGCCACAACCCTGGCTATTTTTGTTTTGTTTGTTTGTTTACCAGGCTCGGGCTGGATCCAAACTCACCAGCCCTGGTGCATGTGGCTGGTGCCCTGACCACTGAGCTATGGGCACTGAGTCTATTTTACCACAATAAAAAATAAAATGTATGCTCTGGCATCATGGTTCATACCTGTAGTCCCAGCGCTTTGGAAGCCTGAGCTGAGAGCATCACTTGAGGCCAGGAGTTCGAGACCAAGGGGATAACATAGGAAGACCCACACACAAAAAAAAGATAGGAAAATAATTATCTAGGCCTGGTGGCTCACACTAGTAGTACCAGCTACTCTGGAGGCTGAGGTGAGAGGATTGTTTGAGCCCAAGAATCTGAAGGGCTGCAGTGAACTGTGATTGTGCCATTGCATTCTTGCCTAGGTGACAGGGCAAAGCTCTCTCTCTTAAAAAAAAAAAATAATAATAATAATAGTTTTTGAGGGAGCCTCTTTCCCCATCTCAGCATTCAAGGATGCAGCAAGAAAGTGCCATCTATAAAGAATGGGCACTGGGCGGTGCCTGTGGCTCAAAGGAGTAGGGCGCCAGCCCCATATGCTGGAGGTGACGGGTTCAAACCCAGCCCAGGCCAAAAACTGCAAAAAAAAAGAATGGACACTTACTGGGCAACAAATCTGCTGGCACCTTGATCTTGGACTTCCTAGTCTCCCAGATTATGAGCAATAAGCTGCTACTTACAAATTACCCAGTTTAAAATATTTTGCTACAGCAGCCTGTATGTGTGAGATACCCTCCACTTGGAGTCTGGTTACCCTGGCCTGCCTTCAGCAAGGGTCCTGTTAGATCCAGCTTAACCATAACCCCCCTGGCCCCAGATGTTTCCTCTTGGTCATTTCCAATCACTGACCCCCACCTGCTCCTTGGCTGTAAATTCTACTTGCCTGTATTCAGGGTATAGTTGAGCCTGATTGCTCTCTCTAAAACATCACTGTCATAGTGCCCTGTGGAACTTCTGAGATAGATCCCCCTGAAGTAAAGTCTACCTTCCCATCTTTTTTTTTTTTTTTTTTTTGTAGAGAATGAGTCTCACTTTATCACCCTTGGTAGGGTGCTGTGCCTCACAGCAACTCCAGCTCTTGAGCTTAGCTGATTCTCTTGTCTCAGCCTCATGAGTAGCTGGGACTACAGGCACCTGCCACAATGCCCAGCTTTTTTTTGTTGCAATTTGGCCAGGGCTGGGTTTGAACCTGCCACCCTTGATATATGGGGCTGGCGCCCTACTCACTGAACCACAGGTACTGCCCCTGTCTTCCCATCTTTAACAAGTGTCATGGAATATTTTTTTTCTTTACAGGGAGTTGCAACAGGCATGCAGCAGGTAGAGGCCAGAGATGCAACTAAACGCCCTGCAACGCACAGGACAGCCCTGGCAATAAAGAACTATCCAACCAAGAACTATGGGTGAAACACCTGCTCTAGGAAAATGCAAGTCATGCTGTGATAGTCATCCTGCCCCTTGTCCCAAACAACAGCAGCCAGGACATTAATAGCTGCCGACATTGTTGCCTATGTGGGCCAGTCACTGGGTCTGGCGCTTAGCGTGCATTCATTAGATGGCTGGGAAGAACCTAACAAGGCAGCTTTCATTGTCTGAGTTAAGGAGGATCAGAGAACCAAGACAAAGGCCTGTATGCAGGTGAATCAGGTTAGAATGAAAGACTTGGACACAAATATTTACTGTGGCCTCATGCATAATTACCTCAAACTGAAACAACCCATGTGTCCATCAGCTTGTTGACAGGGCTAGTTCCCAGATGTTTGTGGTCCACAGTGTGGCTGAGAGCCAAATCACCAATTGGGACAGTAGCATATTGCATTTTCCAGAGAAGGCTGTACTCTCTCCTATCCCTCATGTTCTAACTGCAATGCGATCTCACCACTCCTCCAAGGCGGAGTCCGGGTCCTCTCCCTGTGAACCTGGCTGACCTTTATGACAGCCTTGGCCAACAGAGCACAACAGTCCGCGGTGTCATGGACTTCCACAGTAGGGTGTGAAGGCAATTGTTTGTTTTTTCCAAATACCCACTGTGTTAGTCAGAGTGCTCCAGGAAAACAGAACCAGTAGAATATTCGAAAAGGTATATAGAGAGGTTTATTAGAAGGAACTGAATCACACAACAGGAGCTCTACCACCGGTAGGCTAAAGACCAGGAACACTGGCTCACTGAGTCTGAGGCCAGAGAAGCAGGGGAGCTGAGAGCAGAGGACTAGGAGAAAGCAGGAGGGGATACTAGTGTGAGTCCTGGAACCCAAAGGCCTGTGGGCTGAGAAGTTGGACATCCTGCCTCAAGGAGACACAGACTTACTCTTCCTCTCCCTCCCACCATGGATGAGACACTGCCTTGTCACAATGGGGAGGGCAGTCTTCTTCCCTTAGTCCACTAATTCACATTACTGTCTTCCTGAAACACCCTCATGGACACACACAGACACAATATTTTATCATCAATCTGGGTATCCTTTACCCCAGCCAAGTTGAAACATAAAATTGACTATCACAGCAACCATTTCTCCAAGACTCAGACACCAACTGGATATCCTATGAGTCAATTCAATTCTGACTCTAACTTCTGGAAGTTGGTGTAGAACCTGCGGATTAAGGGCTTGGTCCTACAAGACTGTTCTCATTGCAGAGGCCAGGCACATACCATCTCCAGGATACTCAAGGTGTGGCCCCCAGATAGCTTCAGGATGGGAGGTGACTGTAGATTTGGGCTTCCCAAGACCTTTCCACTCAGATTTGACAATTCACTATAATAGAACAAGTCACAGAGTCAGGAAAAGGCTAACCTTATGATTACAGTTTTTTAGAAAGGATACAACTCAGAACCAGTCAAATGGAAGAGCTGCATGGGCCAGGGAGGGTGGGCACACAGAGCACCCCTGCACTCTCTGGGTATACCACTCTGACAGCCCAACAACATGCCCCAGAAGCTCCCTGAGCCCTACATTCTGAGTTCCAGATCAAGGTCTCATTACATAGGCATGATAGATTAAACCATTGGCCATTGGTGATTGAACTCTATCCTTAGGAGCAGATATGGTAAAGTTCTAATCAGTCAAGTGATTGATTCCTCTGATGACCATCCCCATACAGAAGTCATGTAGGGTCCCACCCTGAGTCATCTTAGCATAAACTCAGCTATGTGGCTTGTTAGGAATAACAAAAGAGGCCTGGGCTAGTGGCTCACACCTGTAATCCTAGCACTCTTGGAGACCAAAGCTGGTAGATTCCTTGAGCTCAGGAGTTCAAGATCAGCCCAAGCAAGAGTGAGACCCCTTCTCTACTAAAAATAGAAAAACTAGCTGGGGTGTCATGGCAGGCACCTGTAGTCCCAACTACTTGGTAGGCTGAGGCCAGAGGATTGCTTGAGCCCAAGAATTTAAGGTTGCTATGAGTTAGGCTGGCACCACGGCACCCAGGGCACAGAATGGGACTATGTTTAAAAAAAAAAAAAAAGAAAAAAAAGGAATAACAAAAGATATTCCTATCACTCAGGAAATTCTCTGTGCCAGGAACCCAGGACAAAGACTGAATACATACATTTTTATTATATTGTGTAAAACAGAAGCGTTGCTTCTGCCTGGCTCTGTCTCTTGGGCACCTTGTTCTTGGAACCCAGCACCATGTAGTGAGGAAGCCCAAGCCCTCTGTAGACATTCCTGCAGACTCATTAAGCACAGATGTGAGGCAGGACGGCTGAAGGCACTGCCAGCCCCAGCCCAGCCACATGTTTTTGCAGCGGCATGATGAGAATCCCTGTCAGCCCAGAGCACATTTGTATCTGATGTCAAAATACCAGGAGAGTCAACGCCCTTCTCCCTTCATTGGTCTTTCCTCAGCCTGAGAATGTCACATTGAACTAACCCAACCTGGGAGAGCTGGTCCCTGAGTGTAATTTCTTAGCCAAACATCAGGACATGTGGTCTGGTGTGAGTTTGTGGCAGTACTTCTCAGTGGCAAAAATGACATCTAGGAACTGTGATTGGGACATGGGCTGGATTTTCTGGGAAATTTCTTTGCCTTTTTTTTTTTTTTTTAAGAAAAGTTCATGAGGTTATTTTTCTCATTGAAAACATAGGATATGCTCTTTCCAGAAAACTTGAAAAATGGCTAAGCGCCCGTAGCTCAGTGTTTAGGGCACTGGCCACATGCTCCAGGGCTGGTGGGTTCAAACCCAGCCTGGGACTGCTAAACAACAATAAAAAATAACTGGGTGTTGTAGTCCCAGCTGCTAGGGAGACTGAGGCAAGAGAATCACTTTAGTCCAAGATTTTGGGGTTGTTGTGAGTTATGATGCTACAGCACTCTACAGAGGGTGACAAACTAAGACTCTTGTCTCAATAGAAAAAAAGAAAGAAAGAAAACTTGAAGCCCAAACCAGGACACAAAATCTCGTGTAAGCCCTTGATAGTGTTGGGGGACATTTTGATGGTTTGGGGGACATATACAGAGAATGTAGACTAAGAATATTCCAACTCAGGACGGGATAGGACAAGGTGCCCTGCCCACCCAGTTCCCTAGCCCTGAGTGCACAGGGCTAAGGCTCTTGCCCTTTGCCCCCAGAAGAAATGCTCTGGCTGGTACCTGACACTGGCTATGACCTACAGCTCACCCAGCCCACACCCTTGACCTCTTCCCTCTTCTCTCTAGCAACACTGACTGGTCACAGGGTACCCTAGGGCTTTGCCCTGCCACCAAACTAGTAAAGAGCCCTCTCTGTCTATGGCCTCAACCTCTTCAGGGAGGCATTTTGGGTGCTACTGGGCATATGGGATTGGGCCTTAGGTGTCCCTGCCCCGCAGTTCATCCCCACTCTGTTGTGTTCTCAAGTATGTTTTCCAGAACCTGGGTTCTGCAGAGGTGGGCTAAGCAGAGGATCCAGGCCTGCCATTCTGGGGGTCACACAGTTTTGATCTGCCCTGCATTTGGTGGTTGGTAAGAATATTCTGTACCTTCGTGATTTTTCAAAGGTGGTGAAAATGTTAGAACAATGGGTGGAGCCTGTGGCTCAGAGAGTAGGGCGCCGGCCCCATATACTGATGGTGGTGGGTTCAAACCCAACCTCGGCCAAACTGCAACAACAAAAAAATAGCTGGGCGTTGTGGCAGGCACCTGTAGTCCCAGCTACTGGGGAGGCTGAGGCAAGAGAATTGCCTAAACCCAGGAGTTGGAGGTTGCTGTGAGTTGTGATGTCATAGCACTCTACCAAGGGTGATAAAGGGAGACTCTGTCTCAAAAAAAAAAAAAAAAAAAAAGAAAAGAAAAGAAAAGAAAATGTTAGAACAAGGTGGAATGCATTTTCTTTCTTCCCTGAAGTCTATACATAGTCTATACATATTCAGCCTTGGCCCAGCCAGAAGTATCCTCATCTTGGGACAGCAGAGTATTGTAGGCCTTCCAGGAGCCAGATAACACATAGGGAAACTGAGGCCTGGAGAGGGACATCATTGCCAGGTGAGACTGGAATATCTACCCCCAGCCAGCTCACCCAAGGCCAGGAGAGGAGATCCTCTCACCAAGTACCCCACTTTCACTTCACTTGGGAGAAAGCTTCTGCTTCCAGCCCTGCCTTCTCAGCCAAATTTCCCCAGACACTTGGGATGCCAGTGGCTGGGAGACTGGTGTACTCAGGGCCTCTCTGGGTCAGAGGCCTTGGATCCCCTCCCTGCTTGGCAATCCTCCCTCCTATGTGCCCCCTCCCTGTGACGGGGGACTCATTTCCTTATGAGCTGGCCATTCTATTTTCAGACAATTGTTGGAAAGTGCTTCCTTGTCTCCAGCCAGAGGCAGCCTCCCTGGTGCTTCCGCTCACTAACCAGGGTTTTCCTGGGCTGGGAGACTCAAATATCAGCCCAAAATGCTGCTCTGGCCCTAGGCCATGGGGCATCAGCATAGCTGGCACTGGCAGATGGGGGCTGCTTGTCACCTCCTCCAAAGCCATTGCAGCATCTCTGGAACATTGACACAGTCTAGTCCTTACACAGAGGAAATTCTTAAACCCTCCACTTTAGCTTGGGGTCCTAAGCTGCCCCCTCTGCACAGGTATCTCAGTCCTACTAACTGCTGTCTCATGGCCTTGAGACCCAGTTACCAGGCTGATGGGCCTTCCAGTTGGGTAAAGCAGTTTCTAAATTTAGTGGGCAGGGTAGTCCGGAAATGACAACTCCCCAGGGCACCCCACGGTCCCTCTGTGAAGTAGCTAATCTCTGGATCCCTGGCTCCCACACATAGCCAATATGACAGTCACTTCCTCAGTTGTGCACAGGATGGAGCCACATCTCATGTGCAGCTGTCATTGAGGCCCCTCAGCAACCCTAGCAGGGTAGGACCTTTGTGTGTCTATTTTCCAGATAAATAAACTGAGGCTCAGAGAAGAAACCTGGCTAAGACCACACAATCCAGAAAGTGTGACCCAGAACCCAAAACCGCATGCCCCAAGCCTCTTCCCCCACATTACACGTGCCCCTGAAGGCCAGACCCTATTCTGATTAACTCTTTGGTGGGACACAGCTATTTCCCTCACTGCCCCAGTTTCCTCACCTACAAAATGTAAAAAAAGATCTGGACTATGGCAGGGTCAATGTGACACAGAGAGGGGACAGCTGGGTCAGGGTGGGTGGAGCGATGTGATGAGGACAGAGTACAAAGGCAAGGAACTAGTCCAATCTGCCCTGGCTCGGGTGGAGGCTGACCTGGAGAGGCTGAACGGGACAGACCCTGATGCACAGGACAGTGCCCACCTCCCACCGCTCCCAGGGCCAGCAGGGCAGTGAGAGGAGCAGGCATGACACAGCTTTCCTCTGGAGATAGAGGTCAGGCCAGCATTTGGACACGTGCGTCTGAGCTCCCAAGAAGCCTCAATCTGAGGTGTGACTCTGGGCATCAGATGAGGTGGTTGCAGGTTGAGGCCATGCAGGGGCGAGGACAGGCTTCTGAGGGACTCGGGCCGCTGAGGACCACCCAAGGTTTAAGGACCAGAAAGAACGACAGAGCAAGAGAAGGATGTGCGTGTGAATTGTTTAGATACTTATCCCAGGGTCTTTGCC
This sequence comes from Loris lydekkerianus, assembly GCA_963574355.1. Taxonomy (NCBI): domain Eukaryota; kingdom Metazoa; phylum Chordata; class Mammalia; order Primates; family Lorisidae; genus Loris; species Loris lydekkerianus. The sequence goes on from CAUYPK010128956.1 coordinate 42,006, forward strand.
CCTCCCCTGACTCCGGGCACTCTGGACCGGCTTGTGACTTGCTTGCAGCAATGGAGTGCAGCTCAGGTGATGCAGCAAGACTTCTGAGGCTGGGTTGGGAGAGGACGCTGGAGTCCTGAGGCCACCATGCTGGAGGTAAGTAGCGAGGACAGGCCAGGTCTAGGTATTCTGGCAGGTACCTAGAGGGCTGGCTCTAGGAGTCAAAAGGAGTGCTTCAGGGAGGGGCTGGAGCTGGGCCTCAGGGTGGGGGAAACTGAGGAAAGTGGCAACCTCTCGCCCTGGGAGTGATGGAGAGTGCCCAAGTGGGGAGACCAGAAGCCCCTGGGAGACTCTGCCCAGTCCGGGCCCAAACTGTTGATGGCACAGCTGTTTCCTGGCACAGAGGCTGTTAAACCACAGGTGCCACAAGCCTGCCTGCTGTGTCCATCACCTTTTGGGCAGTCTGAACCTGAGCCTCTGCTTCCAGCCATTCCAGCCCAAGCTTCAGCTCGGGTGGCCCCTAGGGGTCCACCCCAATCAGCTCTCTGCCACAATGACCTGCCCTGACGCAGTGGTACCCCAAGGTCAAGCCCCACCAGGCAGTCACCAGGCCAGGGCCTGGCAGGGTCAGGCTATCTGTGGTCCTCACCACATTGCAGGGTCATAGCAAAGAGACCCCCAGGACAATGGGTGCCAGGCAGCCTGACAGCACCCTTTTTCCCTTTCAAAGGCCCAGCTCCTATAACAGTTACGGGATGGATCCAGGACTAGCCCTTCCTTCGTGGCAGGGAGTTCACACTCCACTTACCCTTTCCACCAAAGATCCTTCAGGGACCAGGTAGTGATGCTGGCAGCTATGGCTAGGACAGAGACAGGTGGTGAAGATGAAGCCAATACGCAGCTCTACTTCAGGGGATGAAAAGTGTTTTGAAAACATTAAAGAGATCACCAGGCCCAGGGGCACTGGAGCCTTCGTTATAGTGGCCAAGGAAGGAGGCAAAGACCAGAAGAGGATAAAGGGGAGCCGTGGGGCTACCTGAGGCCACTCATGCGTGGGGAATCAGCAAAAGGAAGGCCTGAGGTAGGGGCCAGGCTGGCACTTTTCAGATACTATAAGAAGCTGAGGGACTGCCAAACCCACAGACTGGAGTGTCTTGGGTGTGTAGGTAAGTGTGGCAAATCAGAACCTCAGAATGGGACCTTATTTCTTTGCAGATGTGCTCAAGATGAAACCATGCAGGATTAGGGTGGGCCCTAAATCCAATGGCAAATGTCCTTACAGGTGAAAGAAGAGAAGGCACAGAGAGACACAGAGAGAAGGTGGCCAAGGAGAGACAGAGAGGCTACAGGAATGTGGCCACAAGCCAAGGGACACCTGGAGCTGGCAGGAGCTGGACGAGGAGGAAGTACCCTTCCCTGGAACCCTTGTAGGGATAGTGGCCCTGCCTACACCTTGATGTCGGACTTCTGGTCTCCAGAACTGCGAGAGAATAAATTTCTGCGGTTTTAAACGGTGAAGTTTGTGGCAATTTGTTGCAGCAATCACAGGAAACTACCACAAGAGTGTTTACTTTACTTTTAGACCAATGAACAGCCATTAGAGAGTTCTGACCAGAGGAGGAACATTTGGTGAACATTTTAAGAAGTTCTTGGCCGGGCATTGTGGCTCCTGCCTATAATCTTAGCCTTCAGGGAGGCCGAGGTAGGAGGATCGTTTGAGCTCAGGAGTTGAAGACCAGCTTAAGCAGGTGTAAGAACCCCTATCTCTACTAAAAATAGAAAATTTAGCCAGGTGTTGTGGCAGGTACTGTAGTTCCAGCTATTCGGGAGGCTAAGCAGGAAGATTGTTCAAACCTAGGAGTTTGAGACTGCAGTGACCTATGATGATGCCAGGGCACTCTAGCTTGGGCAAGAGGGCAAGACTCTGTCTCAAAAAAGAAGAAGGAAAGAAGGAAGTAGGGAGTGAGGGGGAGGGGAGGGGAGGAAGGAAGCAGGAAAGGAAAGGAAAGGAAAGGAGAGAAAAGGAAAGGAAAGGAAAGGAAAGGAAAGGAAAGGAAAGGAAAGGAGAGAAAAGAAAAGAAAAGAAAAAAGAAAATTCTCTTGCTTCTGTTAGGGAGAATACAGTAAGCCCAGAATCCAGCCAGGCCCTGGCAAGAGTGGAGGGTGGCTTGGTTTAGGTGGCAGCAGAGTTGGTGGTAAGGAGTGGTTCATTTGACTAATTTGTTGTCATGGCTGATAGGACCTGCTGATTGATTAGACGCGAGAAGGAAGGGAAAGTGAAGAACGCAATAATAGGGGAAAAATCCAATTAAAAAAGGAGCAAACATTTGAGCAGACATTTCACCAAAAACACGTGGATGGCAAATAAACACATCAAGAAATGCTCAATGTTGTTTAGTCATCAGGGAACAGCAACAACGAGACACCACTACACGCCCACTGGGATGAATGAACAGGCCTATCAGCAGGTGAATGGACAAAGGGGCCATGGGACAGCATCTCCAATGATGACTTACCCAGCAACACATAGAAACAAGCCATCAATTCACACACAGTGTGGATAGTTCTCAGAATAATTATGATGGATGGAAAAAGCCAGACAGATAAGAAAAATATACCCTGTGTGATTCCTTTTATATACAACTCTAGAAAGTGGTATAGATGTTGATTCCTTTTATATACAACACTCACCTCCAGGGACAAAAGATGGATCCATGGTCACCTGGGGACAGGGAAGGGGGCTTGAGGGAGAGAGGTGGCAGGGTTGGAGTCATCATTATGAACCTGCATCAACTCACATCAGCCAGCACCTTTCAAGTATCTGCAGCTTATTGGACATTGTTACAACTCATAAGGCTGTTTTTAAAAGGAGAAGGAGGAGGAGGAAGTCAAGGTTGGCCAGGGTGTGGGCTGAAGGCCCCGTGTGTAGAGGGCATCTCAACTCCATTGACAGTTGGTGGCTGCAGTTGGGTGATTCTGGTGCAGGGTGGGAGGACTGAGGGTGGCCTCAGGAGGCATCTCACCACCTTGCCCTCAGCTGAGAGTACACATTAAGAAACACGGCTGCAGCCTGCTGTCCCATGAAGACACATGAGCCCCCCATCTTCTCACTGTGGGGGAGAGGGGGCTGGCCATTAACCCCAGGTCACAGAAAACTTGGGTTCTTAGGGCCACTCAGCGACTCTGGCTGACCCCGGTGAAGAGAATGTGGTGGTTACATACTGGTTCCAACATCACAGCCTGGGAGACACACACATCACTATAGTTGGTCACATGTGTGAATGGCCATGCATTACTTCAGAGGGGACAGGGGCCTCCTGCTCTACCTGGAAGTGGATGACAGGGCTACAGTTTGACAACGCTTAGGACTCCCTTGGTGGCAGAGGCAGGATGGAATCCAGTGCCCTGCTATGGACACATCTCTGAGACGTGAGCAAATGAAAAAAGCCAGGTACAGAAAAATAAGATCTTGCAGTAGCTTCTGAGAATCTCATGGTTTGGACGACCAGGGGCCTCATTTTCTGAATGACACTGAGCCAGTTTCCGTCTTCAGGGAATAGATGGACAGGGATCAAGGTGGTACCTTCATTTCTACACATCTGAGACTGAATCTTAGGAATGGAATGACTGGGTCAGAGGTCAGGTGCAGTTCACATTCTGTGGGGCTTACCAGATGTCGCCATGGAAGCCTGTAAAGCAGGCAGGCCTGGGGGATAGTTTCCGCTGGAATCTACCACTGGTCATGAGAGCTCCCTTCCTACTGTCTTTCCAGAACCTTCTGTCTGTAGCAGCTGGAAGCCTGGCTTCACCCACACCACAGGAAGGCTTGGGACAAGGGCAGCCTCTGGCAGGGCTAGGGGAAGCTAGCAAGAGTTTGGTACAGAGAGGGCATCTCTTTATGTGCCCACATAAACCCATACCCAGGCTGCCATCCCTTCTCCAGCCCCCCACCCACCTCTCCTATCACCCCTTGCACTCACCCAACTCACCAATCTCCTCTTCTCATGGGGGAATGGGGGTAGCACCTAGCCATGCCCTCTCCACCCCATCCATGTGGTCACCCAGCCACCTGTTCAAGATGTTCATTATTGTGTAACAAACAATCTCAACAATTAGTGGCTTAAAAAAAAAAAAAGCAAAGAAGTGGGGGGAAGTGAACAAATACTGAAAGAGTGGTGGGGACTTGTCAAAAGAAGTCAGAAGTCGAAGCCAGCTTGAATGCACTCCCACTGGCCAAGTCTAGGACAATCTTAGGCTCCTACAGGCTCCTTACTAAACCATCGGACAGGGTCATAACCTACTGAATAAAGTAGGAATCTGTGAGCCTATACAGTGGAGACAAGCGAATGAATTAGTGGGAAGGAGGCACAGCTCTTCCTGACTGAGGGAGTCAGCAGACAGCAGATAGATGCAGAAGAAGAGAGGCAAGGAGACCCTTCTGCCCATCAGTGTAGATCTCAGTGCTAAATCTAGTAAGCGAGAGCTAGTGGGGGTGACAGGGTATTTACCTAGTCTCAATGTCTACTGCACTTGTTTCTCATACACTTTGGTGACCTTAGAATGGAGAAATCTGTCAGACATCACCTTACTGAAGTAATCAAATTCACTTTGCCAGTAACGGGATACATTAAAATTAAATTGCAATTGTGTACTGTGTACCTCCTGATGTCATGCACTGAGAAGAACTCAGCGCTGCTGTGGTCTTCCTGCTGGAAGTACACAACTTGAACCTATGAGGAAAAACCTAAACTGAGGGAAAGTCTACAAAATGCTTCCAAACCACACAAGAAGACTTGGAAATTGTGGTAAAGTAAAGGGTGCCAAGGAGATATGGCAGCAAACTGAAATACAAGATCTTTTTGTTTGTTTGTTTGTTTGTTTGTTTTTGGTGAAGAGTCTTACTCTGTCACCCCAGGGTAGAGTTTTGGGGTGTTATAGCTCACAGCAACCTTAAACTCATTTGGTTTTTTTTTTTTGGGTTTTTTTTTTTTTTTTGAGACAGAGTTTCACTATGTTGCCCTCGGTAGAGTGCCATGGCATCACAGCTTATAGCAACCTCAAACTCTTGGGCTTAAGTGATTCTCTTGCCTCAGCCTCCCACGTAGCTGGGACTACAGGTCCCCACCATAATGCCCAGCTATTTTTTGGATGTAGTTGTCATTGTTGTTTTGCAGGCCCGGGCTGGATTCTAACCTGCCAGCTCTGGTGTATGTGGCTGGTGTCCTAGCCACTGAGCTATAGGAGGCCGAGCCAACCTCAAACTCTTGGGCCCAGAAATCCTCTTGCCTCACCTCCCATGTGGCTGGGACTACAGACACCCACCACAATGCCTAGCTAATTTTCCTATTTTTAGTAGAGATGGGCATGGCTTTGATCAAACTGGTCTTGAACTTCTGAGCTCAGACACCTGGCCCACCTCAGCCTCCCAGAGTGGTAGGATTACAGGAGTGAGCCACCATTCCTGCCCGGCCCCTGCATAGGATCTTGACTATGTCCTGCTTTGGAGATATTTTTAGAACAATGGACAAAGTTCTTGATGAGGCCTTAGATTAGCAAATAGTATTGTTTCAAAGTTAGTTTCTCTATATAGATAATTGTACTGTTGTTATGTAAAAGAATTCCTTGTTTTAGGCAATAAACACTCAAGTATGTAGGGATAAAGGGGAATCTTCTGCACTTAGATGGTTCAGGAAGAAAAATAGGAATGACGCAAGAAAAAGAATAAAGCAAAGGCAACAGAATGGTGACATTTGGCAATGCCAGTGAAGGACATACAAAAATTCTTTATACTATTCTTACAAATTTTCTATGAAGTTTCAAGTTATGTCAAAATTTAAAGTTTTTAAAAATAAAACTATAGTAGCTTAAAATAACAATTATTTTGCTCATGAGTCTGCAATCTGGGCAGGGCTCTGTAGTTTTACTGGGCAGGAATGGGCTGTCTCTGAGAGCTCAGGGACTATGGGTCAGCCTTGGATCCTCCCCATGGGGCCTTGCCGCAGGATGTCTTGGCTTCCTCACAGTATGGTGGCTAGGCTCCACATGGGAGCATTGCAGGGGATGGGAAGTGGAAGCAATCAGCTTCCTAGCTCCAAGCCCAGAAACAGCCAGCCTTACATCTTCTGTGTCCTCTTAGTCAAGCCACCACAGGGACCAGGCTCAAAGGGAGGTGTCAGAGAGTGCGAAAGAATTGTGCAGCAATTATTTAAAACTACACATCACCCATCCACTCTTTTTCCTTCAATAACAGCTTTATTGAGATAGAACTCACCTACTATAAAGTCCACCCTTTTATGTTTGTTTATTTTTAGACAGAGTCCAGAGCCTCGCTAACCATAGCTCACTGCAACCTCAAATAACTAGGCTTAAGCAATCGTCTTGCCTCAGCCTCCCAAGTAGGGGGGACTACAGGCCATCTCCACAACGACTGGCTAATTTTTCTATTTTTAGTAGAGACAGAGCCTTGCTCTTGCTCAGGCTGGTCTTGAACTCCTGAGCTCAAGTAATCCACCCTCCTTCACCTCCAGAGTGCTATGATTATAGGTGTGAGCCACTGCACGCAGCCTAAGTCCACCCTTTTAAAGTTCATGATTCAGGACTAGGCACGGTGGCTCATGCCTATAATCCTAGCACACTGGGAGGCTGAGGCGGGTGAATTGCTTGAGCTCATGGGTTCAATACCAACCTGAGCAAGAGTGAGACTCCGTCTCTAAAAATAGCAGGCATTGTGGTGGGCACCTGTAGTCCCAGCGACTAGGGAGGTTAAGGCAAGAAAATCACCTGAGCCAAACCTCAAACTATGGAGGTTGCTGTGAGCTATGATGCCAGGGAACTCAACCCCAGAGCAATTGAATGAGACTCTATCTCAAAAAACAAAAAATAAAATAAAGTGTATGATTCAATGGTTTTTATATATTCAGAGCTATGCATCCATCACCCCTACTGAATTCCAAAACATTTTCATCACCTAAAAGTGTACCCTACCCCCCTTAACCTTTAGTAATCACTCTCCGTTCTCCCTCCCTCTGCCCCTGCAATCACTAAACTATTTTCTGCCTCTATGGATTTGCCTCTCCAGGACATTTCAAATAAAAAGCAGTCATATACTATGTGGCTTTTTGTGACTTTCTTCTTGCATTTTGTTTTCAAGTCTCACCCTTATTGCAGCATGTATCAGCACTCCCTTCCTTTTCATGGCTGAGTAATATTCCATTGTATGGATACCCATGTACCATGTTTTATCTACTCATCAGCTGATGGACATTTGTTTCCACCATTTAGCTATTATGAAGGGTATTGCTATGAACATTTATAAATAGTTGTTTGCTTGAACACCTATTTTCAATTCTTTGGGGTAGAAGCTAGGAGTAGAATTGGTGGGTTGCTTGGTGAGTCTATGTTTAAATGTGTGAGTTGGCTCAGCACCTGTAGCTCAGCAGCTAGGGCACCAGCCACATATACAAGAGCTGACAGGTCCAAACCCAGCCTGGGCCAGTTGAACAACAATGACAACTACAACAAAAACAACAACAACAACAACAACAACAACAACAAAAAAAAAACCAGCCGGGCATTGTGGCAGGCTCCTATAGTCCCAGCTATTTGGGAGGCTGAGGCAAGAGAATCACTCAAACCCAGGAGTTTGAGGTTCCTGTGAGCTGTAATGCCACAGCACTCTACCGAAGGCAAAACAGTGAGACTGTCTCAAAAAAAAAAAAAAAAAAAAAAAAAAAAAAAAAATATTTATTTGTGGGTT